>WUAP02156509.1:0-10303 GCA_015163945.2 Stichodactyla helianthus
GTCACTGGGTTCCCGGATGTAGTTTCGTATCATGTTTACGAATGGCTTATTTTCCAGTATCTCACTCATGTCTATATCATAAATATATATATAGTATGAATATAGTAGTAATTTTATAGTCATAGGATATATATAAATGTCATTTATTATATATATAACTAGAATTCTATATCATAAAGCCTTCGAATAAAATTCTATATGCTTTATTTTTGACATGTGAAAAAAGGCAATACGTCCAATCAGCGTCGCGTACAGCACTTTTCACATGTAAAAAATATAACCAATCGGAATCAAGAATTGAAATTTTCAGCCAATCAGATAACGAGAAATGACACTTGAATGGCTTCCCGGGCAAAAACACGTTTGTTTTTGAAAATTTTCAAATCACGGCGAGCCACTTTGTGTCAGTAGAATCTTCAATTGACGAGTTTATCGGGGGGAAAAAGACAAACAAAAATACATTAAGTAAAACAACGAGAAACCTGGCTTTGCTGCAAGAGTTTTTGAAGACAAAACAAGCAGAGAAAGACGTTGCCGCCGAACCGAATGAGCTGTAGCTGCCTTTCTTATCGAAGTAAGGAAAAAAGATGGAGAAGATTACGGGCCAGCTACTTTGAGATTGTTTATAATTATCAAGCTTCGACCGATATCTAAGAAACAAAGGAGGGTCATGAAGTTAGAAAATATCCACAGTGGATCATTCAATACTGCCATAAATACGTAGAGCAAAGTCCCGACATCTCGTCTTTCCATGACCAAACAACAGAGCGTCGCCGTTATATTATAGAGTTGGATAGCGATTAAAACTGTTGAATTAAGGACTTTGTTTTCTACTATAAGCTTTGCGATAGGCGTTTTTGACTTTGAAACATCTTCAACTTTAGATTACTATTACATATTTTCATTTGTTTATTTTTATTTTATTTTGTTTTGTTTGTACAAATAATTTGTCTGAGTTTGCTAGCTACATGCTCATCAGTTTGATTCAAGAGGAAATAAAATCATTTTTATGTATGAATTCTAGTTATATATATAATAAACAGATCATACCATAGAAAGTGCTTTGTACGGGGTTATATTCACTCGTTGTTTGTGTTAAACACTCGCTCGTACCTCGCTCGTTCGTGTTTTGACACAAACAATTCGTGAATATAACCTCGTACGTCGCACTTTCTATGGAGTAATCTCTATTATTACAATTATCCTTTTTTAATATTCTAGTTTAATTAGTTGTTTCTTTATTATTAGTATTCTTTTAGTTATTTATTGTAAAGCGCATCAGAGTATATTCATATGAATTTTGCGCTTTATTAAGTAATAAATTGTTATTATTATTATTAATTTGCAACTCTAGGGTTACATGGGACATTATAGGCACCATGTTGGATGAGCTTTGTCGTGGCACCAACATGGCGGCCATCTTTTTTTGAAATAACTGCATGCAAATCACGATTGCCCTGGTTTGTCAAGTGCAAATAAAATTTCAGAGTTGATCTCTTTCACAACAGGTCGAACGGTTAATCCAGATCGAGAGGGGATTTCCTGAAGCACTACGCATGCGTACCAAGGTCTACGAGCATACCGACTATCCAAATATGAAACTATCCCTAAGGAAGAAGGTAATTGAATAATCATATTCCTCTAACATTCCTCTAGATCTCGGCAAATCCTGAAGCAATAGATGACTTGGACGATCACGTGACGGATGCTAGAAGCAATACATCGGTTCACTGGTCAAACATATAGCATTCAATTGAAGGTGTGAGGTACAAATTTGACACCAGAATGCTTTGTTTTTGACCGATGAGTATAAAAAGTTTTCGAGAAATTCGTTTTACTTGAGAAAGAATCCAATCCCTTAGGGAAAAGATTATATTGTTCTGCTGCCGTCACGTGGTCGTGTAAGATTGAAGAGAATTGTCCTCCAAAATGTCCAAGGTAACGTCACACCTCAGCCTGAGATTACAGATCATTTGCTTAAGAAGGCTCGAAACGGTTTTCGTGCGCGCGCTCTTAAAGCCTGGTTCTCACTAGCGACGCAAGTATAAGCGCAAGCAAGATACGATTTTTACCGTGCCGTTTTTGAGTTATAATTTTTTTAACTTCGCGCACATTTGAAGTGTTCTATCTTTGTCATAGCAACGTCTCGTCATATTTTAATTTTGTTCTAATCTTTACTTTATGGTCTTTGGTCTTTTGAGTCTACTTCCTGTTATACATTAGCCAGATAAAAATTTTTCCAGGCCATTTTTGTTAGTGTATGCCATTTCAAAAACTATTTCAAGCCTCCTTAAAGTAGGATTCTATCACTTGGGGTCCATGATCATTCCTATCATTGGAATAACCTTTATTAAAAGACTCATGTTGGTACATCAGTTGGAGGCTAGGGTGCAAAACGCACTCTGTCCTTCCAGCGTGGCTGCTGCGTGCCCAGTATTCATGAGATATCAAATTTGTGATTATACATTACATATGTGATTAGAGACGTTTGGTGTCTTGTAAAGTTCGCAGCTTTCTTAGTCAGCCTTGTTACTCAAACACGTGATGAAGACAGGAAAGAAGACACGTTGAGAAATCAATTAAACAAGCATGAACAAAGGTAAGACCGCTGACCAGGATAATGCTAGCGCATCAACACCCTCTTTCAGAGCCGCGTAAAGCACTCACTGACAACGGTTTCCTCAGCCCACCAGCATGCGTGCGCACAAAAACTGCTGAATTACCATGCCATCGTTGCAAATTTCATTAAAGACACATACGGTTGGCACTTCAAATGTGTGCAAAACCCTCAAACATTTGCACGGGAACCTAGATAGATTTTTTCGATTTTTTAAAGAGTTTGTTAAAAGAAAGTTTTGATGGACACGGCTCAAAAACGGCTGACTGGCTAATCAGTATTCTTAACTGAGCGTGCACACAACATTTTCTGCTGAAATTATCGCAGGCTCGCGCTACAAAATGGAGGACGATGGAGAGATTTTTCGTAAACTCAGAATTTTTTAAAAACCAAAGTTTTTATGCCCATATAGCTTTACGATATGCCGTAAATCATCTCGAAGACGAGTCTGAAGGGCTTTGTTATCAAATATGATTGGTTTAATGTCGAGATTTTGGTCTTATTCTAACGAAAACAAGCCACTGAAGTGTAAGTGTTAAGAGGAAACAAGGTAAAAAACACCACTTTATTTCCTCACAGGTTCCATTTATTTGAAGATTATAATGTTCAAATGCCGACTAATTGTCAATTAAAAGGAGTATGCAGAATTTTGAGTGCTGTGTGTGTTGGGCATTGCGTTTTTAAAGCTATGGAGAAGCGTCCGCCGCCGACCCTTTGCATTCTTGTCAACTAACAGTCATTTGTAAACTAAATTCGATATTTGTTGTTCAGCTAGGACCGTAGTTTTTTTTTTTTTTTTTTTTTTCTTGGTTGCTCGAGGAAGAAACTCGTGCCACCAGTTCCAAAACGATCTTGAATCTTGAGAGCAAAAACGAAGTATTCTAAACATAAATTAGTTTATTAGTTTTTAAAAAGACTGTGAAACTCCAATCAGTGAATTAATTACTGTTGTTACTTACTTCACCGAAAAGAACACTTCTAACTTTCTTTCATCTCTTCACTAATTTCCTAAATCTAGATTAGTCCTAAATAAAATTTATAATTTATAATCTATAATCTGAATAAACATTTCGAGTTAGCAGCTAGTCTTACTGGGTTACGCCAACAGTCTTTGTGTGAATCTAATACTACAGTTTCATCAAGTACAACAGTAATGGAACATACATGTACCCCTAACGTAAGTGGGAGAATCTCTGAAATGTGGTCTCAGTGTTTTGGAACTTGAAGGAAGCTACCTTGTCTTGACTTTATTGTACTTTCAATTTCCTACGTGTTTACAGGGAGTAATATGTTGTTCTTGGCAGGCTATTAACTTTACACCTTTAATTTTACAAGTCTATTGAAGTATATAAAAAGGGATTTAGATTTACCTCTTGGAAATTTTTGGCATTCAGTTTTCTTCTTTACATGCAGAGTACCCTAATTCTACACCTCAATCCAAGCCTGTCTTACTCAAGCATGTCTAAAAAGCATGAGTAGTCATTAACATTCACAAATCTTGACTTCTTATTTTGTCTATGGTTAAGTAGCTATAAGATTATTAATTCCATTGCTGTAGGATAGAAAACCAATGCTTTTCTCTTCTGTTGTCCTATTAAAAAGGCTCAGAAACCCCAAAATTAAGAAATCTCTTAAATAATGCTGCAACTGTAAGAAGAAACAATCTGGGCTATATTATCTAATAAAAAGGAATATAAATGAGAAGAAGCAATTACCAGCCACCCATCTGTCATGATGACATACTATTTTCACAGTGATTTTTCACAGTGATTTTTCCTAGTACCCAAGAATTGTTCAGTTTGCATTTTATTGTCTTAAAACATGCAAAAATCCATACATAGGTTATTACAACTAACTCTCAGTGTCATGATTATATAAGTTAGAATGCCAAAGAACAAAATATCAAATGTGAACAACATTCAGTGAATACGATTTTGAGATATAACTCCTTGTACTTTGGGAGAGGTGATGTTTTGATCAGCAGAAAAACTGACATTTTCGTGAATATTTCCAGGTAGCTTTATTCTAGTTCATCAAAATTTTGTCACATGTTTGTAGCAATAGTGAAACAAATAAAACGCTTATAGTTTTGGCTTATCACTTCTAGTTTAATTAAAAAATCGTGAAAGTAGCGGCCTTGTCGTTTTTCTGCTCTGCCCACTTGACATGTTGTAGAGTGGCAAATAATGAACAAGATACCAAAGTCTTAACCTCAAGTCTGTTGTCCTGACCTTATTGTCTGCTAAAATGTGAAGGTGATTGCCTTGGGTCAAGGAAACACCAGAACTGATCATCGTTACTAATCTTTATTGAACAAATAAGAAATTTTCTAAAATGATTGTTGTCTAAATGTTATTATTCAGGTCGTATAAAGTCAAAAGTAAGGTTACAACCATTTTGAGAGGATTCAATGCATTTTAAGCTATAATTCCAGGACTTTTACCTTGCCAAGATACGTGGCTCGAAGTCAACGAACTGAACGAATTGAAGGGTAGCTATTTAAGATAAAAATTCTCAAATGGCCCATATTTCAAATTTCGAGCTCACTTGATACCAAAGTTCTAACCTTGTCTGTTGTCCTGATGTTACGTTTACTAAAAATGTGAAGGTGATTGGCTTAGGTTTTTCGCACTACAAGTGATTTCCTTCTCGAAAAGATGAGATATTTATCATCATAATAAATTCATCGATGTCTTCCTTAAGACGATGGACACTTCGAATAGACTCTTTAGATCTATCTGCATTAACTTTTTGCTCATGTCAAGGCGAAGCTAAGACGCTGGGGTCATAGAAAGTCGGGGATTTTGCAGCGCGGGAAACGTTCGCGCGTCCGACATCTTGTTTTTTCGAAGCAGATGAGAAATTTCGCGCATGCGCAGCGGTTTTTGAGCCGTGTCGTTTTGATGAATTATTTTCTTGCCAGATTCGTTTTCGCTTCTTTTCTTCCAAAAACTAGTAAGGTACACATGCCTTTCATCTCAACCTTTTTCGTTTTATATTCTTAAAACTTTTTTTTCAATAGTAGCTATAGGCAGTCACGAACAGAATTCGCTTGATTGACCACTAAACAATAGTCTCAAGTCGAGGTTGGAATAGACAAAATGTATACATTTACTGCCTTTGTCTACTCCAACTTCGACTTGAAATCATTGTCTTTAAGGTCATTCAAGCGAATTCGGGAACGGTCTATTCGCAGTAATTTTTTTCCTTCTCGTTTTGTTCCAGTATCAATGAGATTAACTCTCGACTTCGCAAACAGACTCAAGAGTTTTCCAAAGTGCTACAGTCCATCAAACACATAGAGGACTATCTCAACAAAACCTCTGCTCCAATTCTGGATGCTACATCTCTTCCTGTTTTGTAAAGGGCGAAGGAGACTTGGCGGGGTATTTATTGCCCCAAGGGAGGGATCTGGGTTCAACTCTAAATAATAGTTATCTACCTTGTTCAATAATAATGGGCCGTTTGTGTAATGGCGTCATTCTACTATAAGTACCAGAATGGCTTACCAATTTTCTTTCTCATTTAAACTTGGATTTACGAGAATAGTAAGACAACTGACAAAGAAAAGTTTTTGCTTAAGGTAGTTGCAGGATAGGGTCAACAGAAAAGGGTGTAAGAAAAGGTGTTCCCGTAGCCCATCATGAGCACTCTTTGATGCTGTTTTTAGAATCATGACTTGAGATATTTTCAGATTGTTTACCAAGCTACCCAACTGAGCAAAAACTCTTCTTCATCAAAGAAAACTATATCTCAAGCCTTTACATTAACTGCAGCCGTTATGTTCGAGATTCCTATGCGACCTCACCTAAAATGATCTGACCAATCAGGTTCTTTCCCCAAATTAAGACATCAAAAGGTGCTTAGGATGGTCACAAAACCTAATACGGGGGATTCTTTCTCTTCATTTTCTTTTCTGATATGATGCTATCGTGCAAATGGTCTGCTGGTAGGAGAGGGGTAATGGGGAACCTAAATTCACACTAGCGACATAATGACATAACGCCAGCAACATACGCAGACTCAGTAGTGTACTGCTCATTACCGGTGCTTGTCTTAGGCGATCAATGCAATATGTTATGGGATTGACCGCTCTCGGCAGAGTCGGACCAGGATCTTTATTTGGCTCTGACTAGTACTTCCTAATAATGCTAGTGGTTATTACGTTAGCTATATTTACAGTGATTCTAAGACATGTGTCAATCTAGGATATCTCTGGTAAAATCGTAAAGCTATGATTGGCTAAAGGAATAAGTAAATTCCTAAGTTTGATATTCTAGCATCAAGTATACAAGTGAAAATCATAGTGATTAAGTATAGATAGAACTGAAACTTATATGTGAAAATATTACAAACATAAAGTAAAGATTATAAAGTATCTTCTTATCATTAGACTTTTAAAGAATAAACCAAGGTTGACTTAGTAAAGAGGCGGAATAACTATAGGGTGTGTCAAAGGGGTTTTGGCATACTAGGGGTGGAGCTAAGCTTATGGTCCTTAGAGTATGAACTCTAACTTTGAGATTGTGAAAAATTACTGAAATAAGATCTTAATGTTTATACAACTAACTAACGTCAAAGAGAACAGATAAAGTCCATTCCGTTTGAGAAGATAAGTTATAAGCTGGCTAAATAACTCTAATTACTTCTTTAGAAAAACAAATCAAATCTTTTCTGTTTGTTCTTTTTTAACCAATTTTCTTCCTCCCCTCCTTAAAAAAGGAAATAATTAAGGTTAGGACTTTGTGATAATTATTACAAAACACTACAATGTGTAGGAAATAAAACAAGGATATCCCTATTTAATTAGGATAACTAATCCTAAGGGTATTTATGTAAAAGTCTGAGATACAGAAAATTAAATAATTATGTTATTGCATTATCAGTTCCTAGGCATCAGGCATAATGTCTCAGTAATAACAGTGTGTACAGTGAAACATACTTACCATGCTTCCCAACCACCATGAATGTATAGCATTTTCCCCCTTTTCACTCTTGTTGTTAACATTTCAGGAATCAGTGCTCTCTTAATAATTTATGGACAGGAAAACGAGAGCAGGGCTGTTGAACTTTATTTAAAACAACAAAGAGCAAAGGGATGTACACAAGCTGTCCATATGTGTTCTCAATCCAGAAAGTTTTGTCAAAGCAGATTCTTTCTGTAAATATGGGGACATCATCACCAAAATACACAAAGTCAATAAATTCTAAATCAGAGACAAAAAATTGACCTTGCAACTGATAGAAATAATTGTGGTTTCTTTTCAGGGAAATTTTTCCATCATCTTTAGACTTTTGTAAGCAAAATGCTTTGTCTTTACAGGCATCATCTGCTGTCATTCCTTGTTTGCTCATGGGACATTTTACCTCTGCACCCCCATTTTTTACAGTTTTCTTTATCAACAATTACCCTGTCAAGGCTTGCTCCAAGAAATGGTTTGTTACATGAAATCATAAGTCCAACTTCCCTTGCTTCACAGTTACATCCCTTTGCTCTTTGTTGTTTTAAATAAAGTTCAACAGCCTGCTCTCGTTTTCCTGTCCATAAATTATTGCTTCGGTGTTAAAATTACTGTAAAGAATAGTCTTGATCTTTTTGCTTGGTTCAACTTTGTTTTTAGCAATCATGCCAAAGTTAGAGGCGGTCAAAACATCTTTTCGTTTTTCATGCCAGAGAGAATTTTTGTGCTGTCCTCTTGTGGTCCTTTCAATGTTATCAACTTCACTAGTTGAAATGTTATTGAATTTAGCCTTGAAATAAAAATCCACCATTTCCTTGAATTCTGGGGTTGAAATATCATAGAAATCGTTAAATGGAATTTCAAGTTCACATGTTATCTTGACTTGTACATTTTCTTTCTTTTTGCAATTGGAGTCCAAGTCGTGAAAAAGAAAAAATGAGCTGTCAGATAAGCAGTTCTGCAGAGAGGTGGAAAGCTTTCTAAAGTCAATTTCATTTCTAGTACGCTGATAAGGTGCACGTGGGTCATGAGATATAATGTTCGGGACTTTCCTGATATTCGTTTTACCAAAACGTATCCTTCGAAACAGAAGACGGTCAATGGGTCTCGGTGTGAATGTTTGAGCTCTTGGAACGACCCAAACTGACAGTCTGGATGTACATGACAAAGTTTCAGGATGTTTCTGCAGCCCTTGTCTTGTAAAGTCTTCAACAGCGAACAAAACCCCGCCGATATGATTGCATTTTCCTTTACCATTTACACCTAGTCCGGCTGGACATGTACAAGCAGCCCGCAGGATGTCGTTGTCGTCTGGAGAAAATTGTAACACTACATCATAATGTTTCTTTTTCATCGATGCTATGACAGAAGCCTTGACATAGTTAAATCCACCAAATTCTTTAGTTTGCAAGCTTTTTGTGTGACCTTCCACACTGAAGAACTGATAAGATTTTAACTTTTTAAAATTGGTTCCTTTTAATACGATGTGGCGATACTTCCTCGTCGAAACAACCAAATAGTTATAAAGCTGAATGAAGCTAACATCGGGTAAGCTTCTTAAATCTTTACTCCAGCCCGATAACGATACGTGCTGTAAGACTCTTTTATCAGTAAAATTTTGGCCATCGATTTTTTCTGCCATGGGAACTTGTGCCTTCGATGAAGATGTATTTGGCATGACATTTTGCACCATTAAAGCATAAACTTTAAGGATTAAGTCAGCCTTCAATCCACTGATTTTTTCTCCATGAGCTTGCAAAAGGCTTCTTAAATCTTTAGTAGTGAGTTTTTTAATATCTTCTAGCGTAGACAAAGTACTTTGCTTTAGCATTTTTTCGAAGCTGTCAAACTCACGTGGAACAGTAGTGTTTACATTATGGGAAATCTGACTCAACGTTACCCTCGTTCCCATGCCGTGATTTTAATTAATTCAATATGGCGGAAGGAACCGTGAAGGAGACTATTATAAGCAATTATTGAATTCGGTTTTCGATAATTTAAGCTAAACAACTCATGAATAATTAATGAGCAAAACACAATAGAAATCAGTGACCATGGAGGTGGTATATTCAGATACAAAATCGTCTTCATTTGCAAAAAACTTTAAATTGAATTTTCTCAGCCAAACTTGATTCATTTTGAAAAAAGTCAGTAGAATATGAGAACATAAACCTAGACATTGTTTAAAGTCAACAACATTCGCATCCGTGTTGTATCAGATTTACAATCACTCGCCTTCGGCTCTTGTTGTAAAGTCTGATAACAACACGGCTGCTCATGTTGTAAACACTACGTATCATGCGAAAACCGAATTCAATGTTTTATTCAATGTCTTCATTTGCAAAAAGCTTTAAATTGAATTTTCTCAGCCAAACTTGATTCATTTTGGAAAAAATCAGTACTAGCGGTCCCTTTACAATTTTGATAAATTTTGTTTTTTCCATATACTTCCCCATAATCATCCTATTTTATTAAATGAATTCTTGTTTGCTACGATGAAGGGTTTATATGTTTCACGTTTCTTTCAATTCAAGAAATTCAAAGATAAAAAAAATTATACACATATTTAAGTGAGAGTTAAATAGCGTCATAACCACATAACGCCTGCAACATACGCAGACTAAGTATTTGTTATGAGAGAGAAATTATTATAGCGGAGCTCCCGCGCGGGCCGAAGGCCCGCGCGAGCGGAGCACCATACTTAAGAAAAAATGGTAACCCATCG
>WUAP02156520.1:0-10302 GCA_015163945.2 Stichodactyla helianthus
TCGAAACGTCAGTAAAGTTAAGTATATTTCTCTTTTTTCACGGTGTTACAGATTTCCTTTTATTGGTTATTGTATTCGTTACACACGGACGCAGCCTATACTAGTTTAATCGCTAGTTTCCATTTATGCTTTTTTTCAATTTATCTTGCCCCTGAATATTTTCAATTTACTAGTTTCAGTTTCTTTAAGAAACAGTAATTTAATTTCTGATTTAAGTAAAGTAGGTTATCACAGTTTAAGCAAGTTAGCATTACTTACATATTCAAGTGCATTGAATTGAGATCTCGTACAAATTATCGGTCGGTATTCTCACCAGGCCGCATTCTCAAGTGATGCAGTCCTCTTTCCCCTTGAAATAGTTGCATTTAAAGTAAATCACCTAATCTTCACTGGTAAGGATACACATCGTCACGCACACTAATACCTTGATGTACTTTATGACCGACGTTAAATATTTTTAAAATGGCGCCTCATTTCAGTACCTTTTCTTAACCGCTCCTCTCTTCGACTCAAGGAGAAGCGACGCATTTGGAAGATAGAGTGAGAACTTATTAAAAACATCTCACAATTAAGTTTAGAAAGGGAAGGAAGAGAAAGGGACCGAAATTCTCAACAACCCTGCCCCCCCCCCCCCCTCCTGTATTTGTATCAGATTCAGGATTTACATGTCAAGGTCCATATACACTTACACACCAAGGGTTTTGCTCCAGGGGTAGGCTTCCGGATCATTTTGCACAACTAGTACATACGAGAGAGCATGCTGCGGGAGCTTGCTACATGGTGTGGTCATGCTCGCTGATATTTAACCAGTTTAATATCAGGGAGCGTGAGCCGGCGGCAAAATTCTGCTCCCGCCACAACTTTTTTACATGAAATCTTTGGTACACACGAAGGAGCAAAACGACCCTGGAGCCTCTATAGACATTAATGCCCAGTTCACTCTTTCGTTTCTATTCATTATCATCTAATTTACATTGAATTCTGTACTGAAAAAGTTACGCAATTCAGACTGTACGAAGGGAGGAGAGGGAGAGGAGATAGAGAACCCAAAAACTGATCAACGTTCCCCAACCCCACCTCCACCCCTACCCCTACCCGTTCCCCTATTAGACTCAAGATCTGAAGCACTGAAGGTCACGAAATTGAGTATGGAAGAAAGGAGAGGTAGAGGAGATAATACAACTGAATATCGGGATAGTTAGTTGGTAGCGTGCCACGAGAAGGCCTCACAGCCTCTAATCTTGTTATCTTTCATAGTTCCACCAGCATATACATCCAGGTAGAGATCCTCTAGTGGAGGCAGTGGATCACTCTTGGCTGCAATAACGGCCTCTTCAACAACCGCCTTGGCTTCCTGCTCGATTTCCTGGGGGAAAAATAGGATGTGGCGTGAGATACCAGCACTGTACTTCTCAGTCTCTTACAGTGGTTCAGTTTCCATGGAATTAGCGTTTAAGGCCTACGTAATGGCCAACTGATGAGTTTGGCTTCGTGCATATCAGAACGCAAAATATCAAGAATTCCAAATAAGCCTACTGGAAAGATATTGCATGCTACGGTCACGGTACGGCTATGAAAACTCGCAGTGAATGCTCCGCGTGCGCGTGATGTGGTAGCGTCAAAGCACTTCCATTGGAAGAGCAGTGATTATATGCACTAACAGGTCACGTGACCACAGCTCCCTTAAATCAAGCTCCAGAAATGGAAAGAGCATCTCGATATTAGTAAGAAAGTGAAGTTTCAGTTCAAATGTTTGACACAGGAGAAATGGCATGAATTATAAAATCTGATTTTTTCTATGAGTTTGTGTGCTAAAATGGGCTGGACTGCAACAGCTTGCCATCCAACACATTTTCCCATACAAATTCTGATAAATTTTTAAATTTTATATTTCATGCCATTTTTTCTGTTTTAAACATTTTGAACTGAAACGTCACTTTCTTACTAATATCGAGATGCTCTTTCCATTTCTGGAGTTCATTTTGACACTGGAGCTTGATTTAAGGTAGTTGTGGTCACGTGACCCATTAGTGCATATGGCCTATTCCTTGCTGTGACGGTGCCGTGCCGTAACTTTTAACAATCAAAAATTAACTACTCTATTAGCATGTGAAATATGATTACTACCAAATTCACTAAACTGTTTACAGTCTGAAAATAGCGATCCGACGGATTTGAATTTGGATCGATCGAAATGATCATGTGACATTGCATACTTTTACACACGTAGAATGCGGTGGCGACGTTTGGCGTGTAAACTCTGCAGTTTTATGCCAAATATGGAAAACTTTGACATAAAAGTGCAGACTTCAAACGCCAAATGACACTCTAACGTTCCACGTAGACGTAGGTCGTAGACGTTAGGGGCACTTAAAAGTTAGCACACTGCAACGGTACGACAACAGTTTATAAATTCTTCATCTAAAATATACAGTACCTTGATATCATCAGTATCAGCAAGACCCGAGTCCAGAAGAGTCTCTCTTAATCCTTTAATGGGATCTTTGGTTTTACGAGTGTTTTGGACTTCGTCACGAGTACGGTAGCTGAAAAGAAGAAGAGAATGTAAGAAAGAAGTCAAAGAAAGATACCAACAAGCAAGATTTCTGTGAACTTGTCTGAAGCGCAAGGACAAATGCATAAAAAATAGACAGCGCGCAAATCTCTACTTGTTCACCATAGATCAGATTTTGCTGCAGGAAAGTATTTCCAGTATATTTCTTAATAAAAGAGAGTAGGTTAAAAGATTGTTACCTTGTTCCAGGATCACTCATGCTGTGTCCATAGTAACGGTACGTGTTCATCTCCATTACAATGGGACCCTGGAAACAATTGATAAGTATGCTTAGAATGTGTGAGATCGCTGAGGATCAAACTACAGACCTCTTGCTTAGCAGGCAGCACACTAACCAACCAAGCCACAATTGCTCCTTAAAACAAGTGTGTGATGTCACTGAGGATCAAACTAAGACCTATTGCTTAGCAGGAAGCACAGTAACCAACCAAGCCACACTTGCTCCTTAAAACAAGCGTGTGAGGTCACTGAGGATCAAACTACAGACCTCTTGCCTTTCCATTATTTTAAAAGATATTTTCATGAAACTGCAGCAAAAAGAAAGTAGTTTTATGCACCTTTCCAGATCTGGTCCAATCTGCAGCAAACTTAGTGGCTTCCCGTACAGTAAGAACATCCATTCCATCAACCTAAAAACAATTAAATACATTACTGCGAAAATCCTTGCATTGCGACCCCTATTATCATAGATTTGGTTGGCAAATTGTGCTTTTCTGAGCCATCAATCATTATTTGGGGCGGAGGTTATTCAAATCAACCAATGATTTTCACAGATTTGCACAACTCCCACCCCCAAAGATGATTGACAAATCAGAACACCACAAAAATCCAACCGACATTACGATAATAAAAACTTTTTGCTAGTGCTTCTGATTGTTATGCTCAACTACCTGGGAAGAAGTGCACCCCCTGATTTTATCATTCATTCTCACAGATTATACAATGTCATAAAATAACTATGATATAGTGCATGCTCTGACTGGCTAATAACCATGTGATAACAGCATGGAAACATGGTTTCCGTATAAGCATATTATTTCATTTTATAAAAACTTCATATAAACACTTTCATGTTCTATGCTGTTTTATCAACACTTCAGATGTTGGGGAAGAAAACTAAAAAAACCTTAAGATTTACTCATCCTACAGCTTGTGATCCAACAACTTTTCTCATATTTTCCCAACATCCAACATGTTCATAGTTCGTACAACTTTGTCCAAAAAACAATTAAGGACTTTTCAAGGTCAAATGTTAAATTTTCAAAGACAGCAACATAGATGATCTCCATCTTAAGCAGATTTTGTGTACCAATACATGTTAGCAATCCTTAGGGGCTCGTTTTGAGCTGTAAAGATCGATTAACTGACTGCTAATTCACAAGAAAGAAAGATAATGAAAGCTAACCCATATTATTTTTGCAACAAGAAAACAAGGTTATCAGTGCCATTGGATTATGGATGAAAACTGACCGAGAAAACTGAAAATTAAATTTCTGTTTAAAACCTTTATTAGAATAATTGTGAAAGTTGTCAAATTCATTAAATTCCAAGGACTATTTCTATTTTTTCAAGGACTTTTTTCCGATGTTCAAGGACTTTTCAAGACAGATGATGAAATTCAAGGACTTTTCGAGGCTGTACGAACCATGAATTGTTGATAAAATAGCATAAACATGAAAAGCATTTTACAAAGCTTTATTGCATACCTAGGTAACACGGTTTTCTTTGTTATTCATTGGGCTTTATCTCGGATAAAGCCCAATGAATACGTTAATGAGGGCAATATCTAGATAAATACCCTTGAGTGAGAGTGAATGGTTTGAACCCAGATGTAAACAATGTCAGGTTGTCGAAATGTCAGATGTCAACAACAGTCTTTCTCAAGACTACACTGTACACCTGGATGATCACACAACACCAACAAATACCCTTGAGTTTGTAATGAGGAATTCATTCCCCATTACAAACTCAACATATCTGAGGCAGGATTGTGAAGCACGTCCCAACAACAGACTACTTATTTAGAAGTCTATTGGTAAGACCTTGTCTTATAGTCAACCCTGCCCTTCTGACTCAAAAGCTTGCAGGACCAAGATTCATAAGCTGATCTCTTGGCATCCCCCTTTCCATGTGGGAAGAGTCAAAGCATTCACTATGACATATTTATCATCTACATGCTCTTATTACTGAAAAACACAATCAACGTATGAATGCATGAGTATTATTGCAATGTTTTCTCTTGAGAATTGCCTGGTTGTGAAAACCTCAAAAACCTGTGAAAACCAATAAGACACAAATACCTCAAACGTCAGCAATAAGCCTATAAAGCCCTCAGGCTTTACATGGCTTATTGCCGACGTTCGAGGTATTTATCTCTTACTAATTGTATACACAGTCTATTTTCTTACCCAAATGCCAGGTATAAAATCCCCTCTTGTATAATAATCTGTAGTAGCTGCTGCTCTTTCTATGGCTGTACCCATTCCATACCCATTGTTTTCACAGATGAAAATACAAGGAATGTTCCATAACTTAGCCATGTTGTATGTCTCAAACACCTGAGAGAGAAAATACAATAAATTAGGGAAGAAAGTCTATTTTGGTATACATTAAAGAAATGGTTCATTCATGCTAAGGGAGTATTCACAAAAACTTGTTGGGGGGGGGGGCTGATGAGAAATTAGGGGGTCCCCCAAAAATTGGAGATGTATAAGGGAGGGTGACTGAAAAATATTATTACTCTCAAGGGGGTACCTAAAACGTAACATGAAATTAGCCAAAAATTATGGAGGTCCTAAAAGGGGGTTCCTGAAATTTTTGAATGAAGTAAGTGGGGTCATTGTCATTGAATAGTTTCTCATCAGCCCCCCCCCCCCCCAACAAGTTTTTGTGAACGCTCCCTAATTGTGCATCCATTGTGAAATGGATGCACAGTCACTTGAGGTTGCTTAAGTACAAAAGAAGCATAAGGGACATAGCTGAGTGCAACTATTGCTTCTTGAGTGCTTAAGCAGCTTCCCAAGTGCATCCATTTCACAATGGATGCATGATATAAGCATGAACCAATTCTTATATAACATAGCCAGAGTCCAAAGTAGCATGAAGATTTGAAAAAATATCAACAAAATTCTCAATTCATGGGCTCGCATGCTACTTCATCACGTCAGTGTGCAGTCCATCATGAAATGGTGCATGCCCTTGCATGCAAATTAAACAATCACAGAGCTTATAGGTGGTTTGCAATCATTCCCTAGAGAATAAAATAACAGAAGACATGGCTGCCATGTTGGTTGATATAACAAGAAAAGAATTCATTAAAAATATTTTGTAAAGTTCAACCATCATCATTGGCCCTTATAATGTCACATGAAAACCAGCAATAGAACGTTTTCACATACCCCACTTTTAAAGTGCTACTTACACGAAATTTTTCCCATTTTGATGGTGTTTTCTTCCATCTCATATGAAAGCAACTTAGTTAAGGGGCATGCAGTGTCCATTTTTTTTCTTTATTAGTGCAGTAAGTAACGAGAATTTTGGTTTTGAAATAGCGAAATAGCCGTCCGCCATGATTGTTTTTGCATATAATTTGCTACCTCTGACGTCATCGGCTTAACAAAGAAGTCTGAGTTACAATATGAATATGTGTCTTCAAGTAGTGTAAGTGGAAGCGAAAGCAATTTTAATTTGAGTTTTGATTCCGGTCAGTCAGAAAACTCAATAGTAAACCTAGACTTGCAAGTTTAGGTTAAGCTGATGACATCATTTTCGTCTCGGCCCATTCCTCGTCCGAGCAAGTACAGTATGGAACCGCCTTGGAATAAGAAGTTAAAAAACAGGCCTAAAAAAGCATTTCCATTTGGAAATCGAAAAGATCATTTTATCCGGTTATTATATAAGTGTTGATGACTATGTCTACAAATTTTCGAGGTGGTTCATGAAAGAGGCAAATTTCGTATAAGTAGCATTTTAACATGCAAATTAGAATAACATGCTAATGAGGTGTGAATGTGGCTGCATTCTTTAGTGAGTCATTTAAAAGGTCCAAATTGATGAAAACAAAACTAGGTTTGACAATGAAAACATTTATTAATTTGCTTATAATACTCATGAATAATTTATGAGGCAAAGACAATAGAAAATCATAAGCGTGGAGGAGTCTGTATATCTGATACAGATTCATCCTGATTTGCATAAACTTTAAAGCTGATTTTCTCAGCCAAATTCACATGTATGTTCAAAATTATAGTCAAACACAATCTAGGTAACCTAGACGTATCATAAGTAATGTACAATATTCGTGTCAATGTTGTATTGGATCTACAATCTCTCGCCTGCGGCTCAAGCTTGTATATCTAATACAACATTTGCCACTCACATTGTATACATTACTTATAAAAACCAACAAGGATTTGTTCTAAAAGATAACCATCAAAATAATATGAATTTGTAACATTTGTAACATCAAATATGCAGAATGTTAATCAGAACTGACACATTTTCTCACATCAGATGCAATCCCAATAGCAACAAGGGAGACAAATTTTGTTTTAAAACAATTCATATTAAAGCATATCTTATTAAACAATACCAGTAAAAAACACAATTTACATTGGCCTCCAATATGTTTTTGTTATCAAACCTGGTTTTATTTTCATTAATTTGGGCCGATAGCTGACTCACTGAAGTAACAGCCATGTGCACACCTCATTTTACTCAAATTCTAATTTGCATGTTAAAAGTAGGTTATGTGAAAATGTTCTAATTCCTGGCTATGCTATAAAACCAAGTATAATTTGTACTGCTGCATATGTAAGGAACAAAGACTACCTGTCCCTGATTAGCAGCACCATCACCATAAAGAGTAAGACATATTTTTCCATTGCCCTTGTACTGATGAGACAGAGCAATCCCTGCACCAAGAGGAACCTACAGAATATAAAACAGATAACAAATCTTATGGACTGAATCTCTTAGTTTGCTATATTTAGTGCATTGTCATGGGCTATGATTAAAATAACTCAAAAGAATAAATAAACTGTAAACCTTCTATACTCCCTTAAAGTTCCATAAACAAAGCACAAGACATGAACATAATAATAATAATAATAATAATAATAACAAGTAATATTTAATATTTATATTGCACAAATTAACATTTACATATGATCAAATGCACAGTACAAAACAAAGAGTAAAACTAAGATATCAAATAAAATTACAATAAGAACTAGAAATTATCTATAACTGGACTATATAAGAAATTTCTATAAGTTTAGACTAGAAATTATATATATATATATTGCAATGCTGCTACAATAATAGCTGTTATTACGGCAGAGCCCGCAGTGTGATAATCTTTTGTTTTAAGAATCATTCAAGCAAGGCTATCGGGTCAATACAATGCATACTGGTTCATTTGCATCTCATCTGCATGCAGCTGTAATAACAGCTATTACTTGGGCATTCAAATACAAAAATTTCTGCTGTTTAAGTACATAAAAAGCTTCCCTAAAATAATGCGTTTTAAGTAACTTTTTAAAAACACTAAAATTGCCCTCATTCCTTATTTCTAATGGTAAAATATTCCACACCTTTGGTGAGGCTACATAAAATGCCCGATCCCCAAGGGTCTTCTTTGTTCTTGCACTGTTGTCTGCTAAAAGTATCCCTTCATATTCTACATATTCTCCAAAGAAATCCCTACATCTTTTAAATCTATAATAAGCCAATAGGAGATTGCCAATAGAATCTGCCAGTAGGAGATTGAAATTATGAGAGTCTGTTAAATGTAAGTCTTCAAGTCAGAAAAGGTTGTTACTGTGTGACGTACATACACTACTGTGGCCATCTAATGTTTTTTTTTACAAGTTCAAGTTACCCACGAATCAGATACATGTAGGGAGAAATTGTCTGGAAGATTTGCATGGGAACTCACTAAGTTGTAATGGTACTTTTAGTATCATTCTGTGAAACAAATTCTTCCTATCTGATTGGTTAACATGTTTAAATACATTGAGTAGCAACAGTAGTACATGTTGCACAGTAAATCTGATTTGAGAATGACTCAGCCAATCCTCAGGGTTCCATTCTGCCTCAGTCGCAATAAATTTTTGTGAAACCATGCAGTTTTGGTAGTATATTACAGAACCCACCAAACCATGGTTTTGTCAGAAAAATTTGTATGATGTGCCCTGACACCCACAAATGTCTGTGACTCTGCCCTCAAACACAAAGGATTGTGCTTCTAAATACTGTCTAATTATTTAACTGTTGATGGGAAAAAGTAGCACTTCTCTTTAATTTCATTTTTTCACACAAATTTCCAAAATCTATTCCTCTCATAGAAGACTCATCTAAGAATAACTATTTCGTCAACTTTCCTTTATCCTTTCTGCCTTTATATTCGATTGGATTTGATTTTGCACTCATACATTTTCTGTTTCACATCTTTACATCTAGTCTAACTAGTAATACATTCTGTTGTGTTTGTGGGCAGAGTCACAGCTGTTTGTGGGCAGCACCATCATACAAATTTTCCTGACAATACCATGGTTCAGTGGGTTCCATAGTAAATACCTGAGCACCAACAATACCATTTCCTCCATAATATTCATGTCCATACATGTGCATAGATCCTCCTTTGCCTTCTGTGCAACCTGTCTTACGACCTGAAAAACCAGAGACAGTAAAACCACATAATCAAAAAATGTTTACAATAATGATTAACCCCTATCCCCCCCCCCCAAAAAAAAAATAATAATAATACAAATTTAGTCTCATATCATGCAAAGGGCATGGTTGTGACCCTCAAAAATTGCTTCAAATTCTCAAAAAAAGCAATGTTTGAGGCTTGAGATTTACAGCAAACATTGGTTCCTTCTGCATGTACCACGCCTGCACAGATTGCATAATTCAATAGAAACAAAAGCTTAAAACAATGGACCAGAAGCTAAATAATACCCTGCAATACAAAGAACCCTAACCAAGAAACAATAGTTTTTGCTTCAGACAGAAAGACCTTAAAACATTTGTTACTGACTATTAACAATTAGAGCTCAAGGGCAAATTGGACTACAAATCAATAGTCCATGAGGCTGTAGGCCAAATGGGCTATTTGAATAATAGTTCATGACGCCAAGAGGTCTGATTGTTTACTAGGTATAAACCTACTAATCGGTCAAATAAGTGGATGTAAACAATTTTAAAATTGAGTTGACATCATTTGTTTTTCTCAAAAACCAGCACTTTTTGCTACTAGCAGGCTATCACAAATACATGTAGACCTCCAGTAGAGTAGCCAATCAGAATGCTTGATTAGTGATAGACCATTGGTAGGTTTATACTAATAATTTTTATTTCATAGCAATTAATCACTATCACTCAGCCAGAACAATAAACAGGAGATATCAAATACACAAGAGACTTTCTGTTCATAATCACTTACATGTAATTCTCAGCCCTTATTCAAGATCTATTCCATCAGTGATGCCACATAAACTCTTTATTATACTGATAACTATATATCCTCTCCCGTGAATTGTTCTGCTTGAGTGATAGTGACCAAATAGAGAATGTTAGTTAGTAACTATTTGAGTTTTTATTTCATGGATTTACTCTAGTAAGTATTACAATTTATAATACTCATGAATAATTAATGAGGCAAAGACAATAGAAAATCATAAGTGTGGAGGAGCTTGCATATCTCATACAGGATTGATGGTTCC
>WUAP02156531.1:0-10301 GCA_015163945.2 Stichodactyla helianthus
TCGTCACGTTGAATGCGAGTCTTAAATTCTGTTCGTATCAGCGAAAACAGCAGTAAATATCCACTAGACAAACCTAGGAGATCCTTGGTGACTTACCTAACGTATCAGTTGATCAGAAAACAGTCTTTTTGTGTAGAGAAATGAAAGATTATGAAAGACAAGAAAGTAATGTAAACAAACACGAAAAACCAAACCACGTGGAGGAAAGATAGAGAAGGAATGGGCACTAATAAAACCACAGGGTGACCATGAGATCAGCGAGGAACGAATGAGTAAATAAATGAATAAATAAGAAAGTGAAAAGAAGACCAAATGAACATATGAACAAATCAATCAATCAATCAATCAATGAAAAACGGAATAAATGTTGAAATCAATCAATCAAACAGTGAATGGATTGATTGATAGTGGCATGGGTGGCGTAGCGGTAAAACGTTCGTCTCTCACCACTGTGTCCAACGGGTCGGGTCACTGGTTCGAGCCCTGTGGATGCCACATGTGAGTAGAGTTTGTTAGATGTGTTGTTCTCTCCCTTGCCAGGAGGGTTTTTCTCTGGGTTCTCCGGTTTTCCTCCCTCCGTAAAAATCAACATGTGAGCTGAGAGTTGTATGCTTAAAACAGTTAATGTAGTGGTAGTGTGTGTGAGTGATAGTGCCCACGATTAGTGCGAAAGCGCTAGAACGACTAGGCACTTAAATAAAGATATTTATTTATTTATTTTATAGTAACTTTTTGAAGTAACTTTTATCCCTAAGTGGTACCAAATTGACATAATTCACTACCAAAGCTGAATACAAACTATATATGAGTGAACCAAGCCACAGAAATGTTCAATGAAAATTATATCATTTAAGGTAAAACCATGGCCATCAGGTTATAACTTACAGTCAGTATTTTGGGTCTAAACTCTTGCCTTCACTAGACCTGAAAGTCTGTTCCAGTCAAACTAAGAAGACCGTCAACACCTAGAATATAAATGTATATTTCGCCCGGAATAACCTCCTTTCTAAGCATTATAACTTTCCACTATTTCTAGTCCATGTATTTCATAGTGCCACACGGTCCACATATTCATATAATTGTATTTCAATTACCGCGACCCAACATCTATTTCACCCGACCTGCTCCCAGTCTGACCTTGTCACAGCTGGTAGAGCATCGGTAGTACAAATCCGAAGGTCGTGGGTTCGAATCCCAGCGAGGTCGGAAATTAATTTTTCCGAATTTATTTCCAAGGGTCTTTCGCCCGGAGTAACCTCATTTCTAAGCACTATAACTTTCCATTACTACATGTGATTGGTTATGATCACCCTATGATCACACTACATATGATTGGTTATGATCACCCAATGATCACACTACATATGATTGGTTATGATCACCCTATATGATCACACTACATATGATTGGTTATGGTGCTCAAAATTTTTCCACATATATTTTAAGTGTTCACACTCAGTCTCTTCGATAATTTGTTGACTGTAATTTTGTACATTTGACCTTCTCAGCCCCTTACAGTTTGTCAGTGTTATAATTGAGGTCCCTGCAGATGATTTCATATATGACGTCACACGTGAAAATAGACTTGAAAGAAACGTTTCAGTTTTAGCAAAAGCTCATTTTTATGTGACGTCATAAATAAAGCCATATGAGGATGCAGGGGGGGGGGGGGGGAGTCAAAGGGGCGGTTATTTTACGAGTAGGAAACGTACCATGCTGACTTACAGCACGTACACGGTACGGTATGGAGTAACACTGAAATGGCTTCCCATTGTTTCTTTACAGGTGAAGTGGTATAGACCTTTATGACGTAAGTATCAGTGAAAAAGAGGCCTAAGAACCCAACAGCCAAGAAGAGGCGAAGTTGACTAGCAATGTCTTTTCATCTCACAAATTCCATACAGTTGACTGTGATAGAAATATTATTTGTCTTTTCATGCAGTTTTCTTCAGATTAAGACTATTTTGAAACTCAGCTTTACTACCTTAATACCGAAGTAGTAGCCAGGTATAGTTTTTTTAACGGTGATCCCGATTCCGAAGCTGAAAAATCTGATCCTTGATCCAAAAAAACTCTATAAAACTTAATCCCAGTGATCCCACCTGAAATAAGTGATCCCATTTCTCAAAATATCTCTTAATTTTGTTGAGTTCAATCCATAGACTGGTGCCAGTAAGTTTGAACAAGTCTTCCAGCTCCGTTACATACCGATACATATGAGTATTGGTTGATGTTTTTTTTTTTTTTTTTTTTTAATTATTTATATATTTTTTAATTTTTTTCCCCAAAATATATCCTTTTAAAGGATATATTTTGGGGGGAAAATCAAAGATTTTACAAAATACAGCGCTTTAAAAAATTTTTCAAAGATTTAAAAATCTTTGAAAAAATAAAATAAACAAAACTTATGAAACTTCATATTTTTATCGCGGAAAAAATCAACTTTATTTTCTTTTTTAAGCAAAAGAATAATATACGAAAAAGGTCCAGTTTTCTCAGGATTTTAACGAAAGCAAGAGATGAAAAATAAACATTTCAATACGCATTTCTTGATTCTAAATGAGAATTTTTTGCGAAAGTAGAATTGCCGAAAGCTGCTACTGATTAAAAAACTGCCAGCCAAGCTTTACAAAACACTAAATGGCAAGTAGTTTCAGTTTTTTGTTTTTTGTTTAAAAAAGAGCGGAGAATCGATGCTATATTACCAAACTATCCTATCCTGATTAAGAAGTGGCAAGTGATTACAAAGACAATATTATTTGTCCTTTCTGTCTGTTAGTAAAACCTAGGCATACTATATCGCAGGGGCAGATCAAGTGGAGGGGTGCACAAGGTACGCACCCACTCCTCCCTGGCATGAGCGATTTACAGTTAATTATCACTTTATTATTGCGTACTTTTTGTCTTGACCCCCGAACATAAATGGTGTCCCTATCCTTCAAAGACATCCTGGGGTACACCCCTCCCTCAAAACGATTCCTTAATCCACCCCTGTGTCGATACTCTACTCATACTAAATCCACACCTCATGGACGGCGGAAGCAAAAAATTATTGGGGGGGCACATTTAACCTATTAACAATTCTATTTAAAAGTTGATGTTGATAGCCAGAAAATTATTGGGGGGGCCAGTGCCCCCCCGGCTCCCCCGGTTCCGCCGTCCATGCACCTGTATCGATACTTCGCATATAAACGAACAATACAAATGCTTTCAGGGCCATAGCCAGACTGAAAACCGAGGCAATCGACCGCCGAAGTTTTTCCGTGAGTTTTTTGTTTTTGCCGTGAAATTTTGTATTTTGCCGTGATATCGTTTTGTTTTGCCGTGAAATCTTTTTGTTTTGCCGTGAGTTTTTTTTTTTTTTGTTATTGTTGTTGTGTTTTGCCGTGAGATATTTTTGTTTTGGGCCACCGTAGGTAGGAATATTGATAATGTAACAAAGAAAAAATTCGCAAAAGCTGAATTTAATGGAATTTTTTGATTCTGAATTCACGATTTAACAAAAAAGCAGAATTGCCACAATCACTCACTGATTCAGAAGTTCCAAGCCCTTAGCAATGGGGATGGATAAAATGAGGAAATGTATAATGGAAGCCAGTTTGGACAACAGCTCTCACAGGCCAAAGATTCCTGCTACGAGCTCATCCATTGTGGGTGCAAGAAAGGATGCAGAGGCCGCTGTAAATGCCTGAAAGCAAATCTCGACTGTACTGCTTTATGTATTTGTGGTAGACAATGCCAGCAAGATTTGTAGTTGTGACTGTAGGTAAGTCAGTTCATGTGGCCATGCAAAACGAGAAAATCCATTAAATGAAGTTTATGTTTTAATTCGTTAATTTAAGGAATTAATTAATTCTTTTTCAGGTTACATGATTGGCCACGTGATTGATCACGTGATTATCAGAAACATTTACTTATGTTCTACAGATGTCTAACAAGTTTTATAAAACAAGTTTCATCGTCAAATTGCATCAAATAATCCTTAAAAACTCAAGATTTCTCAGCCTCGTTTTTATGATGGAGCTATATTAGGGGATTAATATGGAGATGCGCATTACGCCTAACGTAGGCCGTATTTCCATTGAGATAAGTAATAGGCCCCTTGCAGCACGTCGGAATGCAGCTGAATTTGGAGGGCAAGACAGAAGAATCTCAACTCCAGAGAATCAGAAACCTAGGGTGTTTACCATTTACACGGAAATCCCGGTATTTCCGGTTTCAAGGTAAATGGAACAACACTTTTCGGGAATTTCCAAATGAAATTTCCAAAATAAAATGGAATTTTTGAAAGATTGTCCTGAATTTCCAGTTGGAATGGACAAACGGAATTTTCCGTTTTGGTTTAGTTCCATTTACCATTCTGTTCTAGTTCCAGGCCCTCAGCCAATCTTGGTAGGATGCTGGTGTTTTCGTTGTAAATGGAACACACGATTCCCAACTGGGGTTTTTCCATTCAGGATATTTGCGTTCCATTTGAAGGAACTAAAACCAGTTATCCCAAACGAATTTCCCGATTTTTTTTTTGTAAATGGTAAACACCCCTATTGTCTTGCCCTCCAAATTCAGCTGCATTCCGACGTGCTGCAAGTGGCCCATTGTGCCAACTTTCATACTTGTATCAAAAAACGAAGAATTTAGAGATTTTACAGCACTTAACATCCACACAATTGTTAAACTTGTAAATCTTTTTCAAACCGGTTGAAAAATTAAATAGTGCCTCTACTTCTCTAATTAGCTCTATTTAGCTACCTGAAGTAGCTGTGCTCGATACGTCAATTTTCTTTAAATTTATATTACTCATTGTAATTTAAGAGTGCAAATAATGTTGTTGAGAACAGGGAACAGAACAACATACAGAGGCCTTAGACCTAGGCCAAATGACCATTTGAGAGACAAAACTAATGATCTCTATGAGGCAACAGGGCAGAAGATCAAACATGATTCTCCTACTCTGAACAGGTGGGGGGGGGGGGGTAGTTGATATACGTTACTGGCATAATTTCAGCATATGGTTTGCAATTACTAAAAACATGATACATGAACCATAGATCTACAAAATTTCTCAATGATTTTATTGTTGAAATTATTTTTAACAGAAACAAATAATTATTCATTTTGTAGAAAAAATTAGGCTGCATTCCTTATGGCTGAGGGGGGCAAGTGAAATTCAGGGGGATCTGAAAATGTTCTTATCAGTTAATGGAGGATTTCAAATTTTTTTGACATTGAGGGGGGGATGCAAAATTTTATTAAATCCTACACTGGGGGATACATGATTTTCTTATTACAATGGGGGGTTCTTTTCTTGGTATGTAAAAATTTCATCTGCCTCCCACCTCAGGCATACATAATGAATGCAGCCTTAAAGCAAATCAAACTAAACATCAAGACTTGAGAGTCTCTGTCAACTTTTAAATGG
Source organism: Stichodactyla helianthus (assembly GCA_015163945.2). NCBI lineage: Eukaryota > Metazoa > Cnidaria > Anthozoa > Actiniaria > Stichodactylidae > Stichodactyla > Stichodactyla helianthus. The sequence continues at coordinate 5,420 of WUAP02156531.1, forward strand.
TTATTTTCAATCAACTATTATCTTATTATCACTGCATCTTATTTATATATACAGTATATATACACATGGTATTCTCTTAAACATAAATACCTTCCACAGGGGAATGATACCAGACCCCTCCCCACCAAAAAAACAAACAAACACAGACAGATACACACGCACAAAGTTACAACATACTACCATGCAAGCCACTGGAAATTCCCATCCCCTTTCAAATTAGAGAAGGTATTATAACTTTCTGGAAGTACCCGACCCATACCAGAAATAGAGAAATATTTTTAAACCACTATGTATGTACAATTTTCAACTTAAAAACTTTAAAAAATAGTTGTTCATTTTTGGGGGTAAGAGGGTAGAGGCAAGCCAGATTTTTAGAGGTGAATACATACCGACACAAATTAGAAATAAAGACTTTCTCACAGTCAAACTAAGAAAACCGTGAACACCTAAAATATGTCTGGAATATTATCATGTCCTGACCAATCACGTGAGAATGAATTCATTTCTAATTAATATTCACATGTGATTGGTCAGACATGATGCTCAACATTCCAGACATATTTAGGTGTTCGTGGTTTTCTTAGTTTGAATATAAAACTCAAGTTTTCAGCAAAATCTGCAACAGCTGTACGATTGGCAACTGCCTCATAGAGTTGTTGATTTAAAAGGAAAACAATTTAAGTAATTCTCCCCTTGTAAAGAACCCTTTGTTTTAGCTAGTTTTAGCTGGAAAATTAAATATAATGTTTGGATTTGCAAAATACTAGCCTATTCTTTAATTAGTTTTATTTATGCAAAGTTAGCTTGCATTTTATCCTTGAAACATTACTCATGATTACTCAAGACATACCATCAATGGAAAGAAGAGTTTCTGCAAGGGTTTTTGCATTTCTTATGGAAAAAGGAGCAGCAACAGAGTGAATTTCATCAGTGGGAAGCAATTCAGAAAAAATTCTAGCCATTGCCATACTATACCATAACTTCACATTGTGATTGGATGATTGATGTTAAAATGGGAAGCCATTTCAGTGTTAAGGCATACCATTTAAGCGCCACAAGTATGTATAGTATGTTTCCCACTCACATGAAAACAACTCTGAATAAAACCATTAGAATGTTATGTACCCTTATTCTTAGTATGCAAAACATCATCAACCCTACATTATTCTGTTCTTTATACATTTTGAATACAGATACCCTATTCAGGTAATACACCCTGGTTTGCTTGATTTGAGATTTCCAATGAACTTAGATCTTTGGAATAGTCCAGGTCTTATTTGACACCAGGATAAGAATTGAATACTTGGACCAGAAAGCAACTGCACGTACTGGAAACAGTTATTTCCATCCAGTAGTCAACCACGAGAGGACAGTAATGGAGGTGGTAGCAAACTGCATGTTCTAGCATGGATTTTCTGGAGAAATGGTCTCCCTGTGTAGAGACACTATTTTGTCCAAAGACTTCTTGACACGCAGAGCTGTGAGTCGTGCAGCTGGGTTTTGAGACCAACATTCTGACATCAGTTTTCCCATTACTCTGAGCGTCTGTAATAAAGATTTGTGATCAACAGACCCTCATAAATAATAAACTCAAATATTATAATACTCATGAATAATTAATGAGGCAGACAATAATAAAAAATAATAAGCATGGAGGATGTTGTATATCTCATACAGTATGTTCCTGATTTGCATAAACTTTAAAACTGATTTTTTCAGCCAAATTCACATGTTCAAAATTTTGGTAAAACACGATATAGCGAATCTAGATGTATCATAAACAATATACGAGTGGCTCGAGCTGGTAGATGAGATACAGCACTGACACTCATATTGTATACATTACTTAAAATATAAGATAAAACTATAATTGGAAATGAAACATAAAGAATATCTTGATAATGGACATTAGAGGAGGACTTGCACAAAAATCGTCTGAAATTTAATTCAGCTGAAACTTCACTCATTGCACTGAACATTCCTACTAATACAAGTAACAAAATGTGCAACTTGCCACACAAGTGGCTTGTATTACCACCATTTATGCAACTTTTTATACAACAGAAATTGATGTTGCAAGTTGTGGCTGCTTGTTACAAAAAGTCGCTCTTTCTGCTTTGTGCAACAAAATTTTGCAACTTACAACATCAATTTTTGTTGCATGGTAAGTTGCATACATGGTGGGAATACGAGCAAAATCCCTCTGCAAAATGCAACATTGTTGCTCAATGAGTTGGAATAATAAAAAGTTGCATGATTTTGTTGCTCGTATTACCTCACCTTCACTGATTTAGCAAATTTTTCCCCTTTTAATTTTTAAACCCCCCTAGAGCAGTTGATTGGGCACTTTAGAAATGATGATGATGATGATGATGATGATGGTGATGATGTAGTACTGTAAGTGTATATTATTACATGCAAGTATGTCAGTGTATGCTTACCTCATCTCTGCGCCATCTGTTTGGAATATCTGGTCTTTTTTTCTCAATGACCACTACTTTTTTCATGTCATCAAAACCAGGATCATTCGGCACTAGATCATAGTAAGGGACCTCATAGTCTTCACACAGACCAGTTTCTTAACAACAACAACAACAACAACAATAACAAAAATAACAAAAATAACAGGTTAGCAACAAAATCAATAGTGGAAAACATTCTGTTTTCAGTGCAAAGCACAAATGCCGACCACTACTAATCTATTTATGTACTTTTATGCATGAGCTTTTGTATGTTAAACCGGCACATTTCAATAATCTATCTGATTTTACCAAGGCTCATAAAATGTGTCTGACAGCAAAAAAAGTTTGAATACATTAAAGAAGGAAGAAGAAGAAGAAAAGAAGTAGAGTGCACAAGAATGCAGATGTAACTGAACAAAAACCCTGTGCCACTCCATCTCCCACACTTTAATGTGATTGTGTCAAGTGCTGTCATTTTACAAAATCTGACTGAAAAATGCAAGCTAAGATCTTTTAATAACCTACACTTGGTTTTGATCACTAATGATGTGGGCAGAAATGAGGCTCTGAGGGAATAACAAATTAGTTATGAGTGTGGTACTTCCATTTCCTTGGAGTCTTGATCATAAAACTGGAATATTAGAGGGATATTGCCCATCAAACATGGTTCAATTTAAGGTTAGAGTATGATAATCTTACCATCAGATATACACCGTCTTGCTATTTCCCATAATACAAGACCAAATGAATACATATCAGCCATTCTATAAGCATCAAAGCTTTTAGTGTCCAGCGTATGAGAAAGAACCTCTGGGCTCATGTACCTCTTTGTACCAACCCTGGTATCTGATTTAACGTCAATTGATTTAGTTTCTGGTAAATACTTGACAGCAAGTCCAAAATCTGCTATACAGCATGTCAAGTTATCTTTTACCAGTATATTTTTACTTTTGATGTCTCTGTGAGCAATCATGGGCTTGCCTTGAGTACCACGGATTTCTGCATGTAGATGTGCAATCCCTGCCGCAGCTGAAAATACTAATTTGCCCATGACTTTCTTATCCAATCTGTGAATTCTGAGAAAATCATATAAAGACCCAAGGCTGTGGTAGTCAGTAATAAGGTACATTTGCGTAACTTGACCACTGCCAATAATATCTGATGCAACAAAACCTAGAATGCTGTCATGTCGTAAAAGAACTGTTTGGTATATTTCTGTTTCTCTCATCCATGATGTTTCACAGTGTGAAAGGAAAATCTTTACAGCAACATCTTCCCCGTGCCATCTTGCTTTCCAGACTTCACCATATCGACCTTTGCCAACACTCTGTATCAATGTCACCTGTTTGGCAATTGTCCTTTGGACCTAGAATATCAAAGAGTAAAATTTCTAAAACTTTTCTTGCACAAAATTATGTAGGTATTTTAGTCAAAATATTTATCAAAACGTGTTCTCTAAATGTATGCACATAATAACTACTGAGAAACCTTTGAAATTTTACCTAAAAGATTGAAGTACCATACAAGGTTTGTATTTCAAGAGGGCAAAACCCTCAAATTTTGCATCCTATACTTTTTATATGCTTATTTAAAAAAGCTCCTAGAAATCTAAATCATATCAAATGTTGAAAAAATTTAATTACTTGAACTTATGAAAAAAGTGAATATTTGTACAACTTTGTTTGACTTGATGGGACTTTTTCAGGACAATGGTCAAACAAAGTATGGCCAATCCAGGCATTTTCATCTCTTTATATCAAAGTTATTTGTCATGCTGTAGAATTATCTACTAGTTATTATTTGTACAATTATTTTATTTGTACATCTATTTTCTTTTGAGCTTTAATTTTCTTTGTACTTACTCACTTTCACTAACAAGAATTTTGTTTCAAAAACTTATAAACAATCATCCATTCAGGCTTGATTATCTAAGAAAAACTAGTTCAGGATGCCTGACTTTTTACTGGGCTGCCCTGTGGCAGGCCCAGTCATAATCTACCTTTGTTTTTTTTTTCTCTGTCTTATTCTCCTCAACAAAATGACAAAATTGCGCAATAGTACCCAGTGGTCAATTGCGGCCTTAGTCACTTTAACAACGCACCTGAACTCCAATCAGCAAACAGTGTTAGGTTGTATATGGGTGGGCTATTATTATTTGGATTGACAGTTGTTGAAGTTTGGGGATGGGTGGCTAGATCACGTGATATCTGACAGCGTCTACACAAGCGCTGGGATTAACTCCCGCTGTTTAAATCCCAATAATCAAAATACTTTTTGAATTCAATTTTTTGGGACTACTGGCTTTCACTCAGATCAAATTGACTTGGAGAATGAATGTCGAGTTGAGAAGTATTTTCGAAGCAAATATTAGTTTGAAGTTAACTCATGGAATATTTCAAGGACTAAAATTCTTCTGAACT
>WUAP02156542.1:0-10300 GCA_015163945.2 Stichodactyla helianthus
ACACAACAGTATCTAGATCGAGGCTCCGGGGAAACAAAAGAATAATTACGATTATTTCATTGTTTCCCCGGAGCCTCAATTCAGTTCTTATTGGGTGTGATCACTCAACCAAAATATCGAAAGTGGGCTATTATAGCAAATTTTAATGAAATACTCTGGATCAAGAACATATGTTTTTTTTTTTTTTTTCTTTTTTCTTTTTTTTCCCTGTTGAGAACCTATTCAGCCTGATATTTCACTAGACATCCAATTTATAAATCATTTCAGCCTGACTTGAAAAAAGAGGGGTTTTTTTAATGCTGAGATTGTAATATCCAGTAAGTAATCCCTGCATCTAGTTCTTAATTTGAAAGTACTTCAATGGATCAAGTACTTTAAACCTGGCTAAGACTATTATAGATCGAAAATTGTTTTTCGTTTCCATTGATTCTTTTTATCATGTGTGAAAGTGCACCAATGAGAAGATTGCTTGGCAACTGAGTTTAAATAATGAAGAAACAAACTTTGTTATCATATTATATCATGTGTAAGGGAGATTTCAATTATTATGGCGTGGGGAAGGGGGTGGAGGGGAGGAATTTGGGCTTTGGATTCCAACCATCAATACTCCCTCTATGGAGAGAAAATCTAATCCCACTACAACGTCCAAAACTCATTGTCATACTTTCAGCCTCACTCCTCGGCAACTTAATTAATACACATGAATCCCCTACAAAACTTTTTCAAGGTAAAGTAGCACCCCTTAATCTTGCCCGCGATATATCCCCCTTCCCACGGCACACTACAAATGAATACTCCCTAACTGTATTCTAACTTTACTGTATGACAACAGTCAGTAGACACCACCATTAAAAACTGCGAAGTAAACGACGAAGTTATCAAGCTTACCTGCTTGCTGGTGTATTTTTTGTTTCCAGATTCGCTAACGCTAGCTGCTTATAATATTTTTGTTAATTGTTGTTTCTTTGTTTGGTTGTCGTTTGTTTGTTTGTTTGTTTAATTTGTTTGTTCGTTCGTTCGTTCGTTCATTTGTTCGTTTTTGTTTGTATGTCTGTTGCTTGTTTGTTTGTTTGCTTGCTTGCTTGTTTCTCTTGTACCACGAACCATTACTACAACGTAAAAGCTACCGTATGCAATACAATAACACCAAGAACCCAACAACGTCAACAACCGTAGGCAACAAAACAGAAATTTTGTATTTTTAAAACCAACAAACAAATTTTTAAGCAGCGACGAGGTCACAACAACCTCATGTTATCATGTGTCTTCTGTCATTAAATAACTCTAACATAAAGCTCGTGCCTCATCCGTGCAGATCGGCACTGTAGGCTTATATATCGTTCCACTGACTGACAATCATTAGTAATAAAATCACCATATCATCGACACCAGTCAGCAGATTTTGCTTTGATGTACAGGAAATTGCTGATTTTATTAATTTCTTAGTTTTAGGAGAGTTGTTTTCCAAAGCAAAACCAGATTAATGAGGCGTGTGTAATTTAACAAATGAACCACTGAGTACAATTAAAACTGAGCAAACGCCTATATGACGTTGAAAGAGAGAGAGAGAATGAAAGAAAGAAAGAAACTAAGAAAGAAAGAGAGAAAGAACCCATTGATTAATATGAATGATGTCATATTTTGGTTTAGCAAAGCCAAAGAACAGCCTGTCTAGATTGTTAAATCTTCACAGTTCAGTTCGAGTAAGAGGGCCAAGAATTTCACTTCATTTATTTTACTGACCTATTCCTTGTGTAGCAATCAACATACATCAAGTCATCTCCATTGCTGTGGACCAAGATATACTAGCCACATGCATACCTTGATGAGACCATAATTCAGAAGAAGAACCTGTGCTTTAAGTAAGTTTGTGTCTTAATCAATAATCTTATTCATTTCCAGGATATTTGATATTTAAGGTCCCTCTAGGCGATCTTTGCATTGATAAGTATCCTCAAATCAACTAGACAATCAAGACTAGCGAAGATAAACTAGACCAGCTGTCACTCTACTGGCTTTAACAATTATTCACTCCGGAGTATTTTACACGGTTCTTATTTAGCTTTAATTAAAATAAAGGAAAGGTACTCCCTGAGAAATGAGTGCAAATCAAAACTTCTGACACCTAGTTTCTGTTCTGCAAAAATCTGACATTTTCAAACATGAAATTTAGAAACTTTCATTTCCGGGTTTCATCCGATGTGTGTTCTTTATCCTTCAAATAGATAAATACTTCCTAAGAAGTGCTTAAGGACATTATAAATAAAGTTCAAAATTTACACTTACTGAGCCGATAGGATAAACTCCAATTGTACCACCGGTTTTCGTTGTTTTCCGTGGATTTATTGAAACCATCATTTCATAATGAAGCCTATGCAATAAATCTCACCATAATCCATTCTGTTGCCAAGGTTACAATATGACTTTTAATCAATGAAATATTTCTTAATTGAAATAACTGTTATTATTTTTTTCTCTGAATTTTAATACTTTCCAGTGTACACTCCAGTTTTTCTTCTGATGAGCTTATTTAATTGGTGTTTTTAATTATAATTTCTTTTAAAAATTCGTCTTTATTACTCGTTATTCAAATGTGACAACGCCGGAGCATCAGTCAGAAAATAAGGATATCGATGCGAGCTTGTAATTGGTAAATATGTCACTCAAGTACTGAAAGTAGCAGGAAACTTATGATGAGGAGTTTTAGCAGGAAAAGGAAAGAAATGACGAGACAAAATTACAATTTGTTATATTTGTAGCACTATTTATTACTAACTCTGATTTATGGTGATGATGATGATGATGTTTCGGAAATTTTTCTTATTAATTTTTCTTTTATTCTTCTCTTTTAATATCCGCACATCTAATAATTCCAGCATTCTTTTATCAGCAGATTATTAATTATTAATCTAAGTTCTTTCGTCCATTCATGCATCCATCCATCCACTCATCCATCCATGCATCCATGCATCCATCCATCCATGCATCCATCCATCCATCCATCCATCCATCCATCCATGCATCCATCCATCCATCCATCCATCCATCCATCCATCCATCCATCCATCCATCCATCCATGCATCCATCCATCCATGCATCCATCCATCCATGCATCCATCCATGCATCATCCATGCATCCATGCATCCATCCATCTATGCATCATCCATGCATCCGTCCGTCCGTCCGTCCATCTGTCTACCTCTGTCTCTCTGTCTACCAGTTTTTCTATAGTTCTCCTTCCTACACTGCTTTAATTTCTTGCTTTTTATCCTTCCGTTCTTTCTTATTCAACCTTATTCCTTTAGTGTTGCCCCAGCTTCTGTTTCAGAGCTAACTTGAGTAGTGACCATGGCGGTATATGACACCCGACCACAAACCACATGCAAAGTTCAGTGGAGATTTTTTCACCCACGCTATCTTTCGTGATCTCCTTTACCCTGCCACAATCAAACCATTGATATGATAACAATCTTTTCTCCAAAAGAATTTATGCCTAGTTTATTAAACATTCGATTATATCTGGCATCTTGGTATTAGCTGTGTCAGGGACTGAGTTAGTAATAAGTTGAACTGATTGCGTCTTACTATGTACTACAATGGAAGTCACTAATGCTTTACCATATGATATTTTAATATAAGTGCTACAAATCTATCCTAAGGTATTTCAGTCCAAAGCCTATAATCTTTCTATATTCTTAACAACGAAGTTGGCTTTCTTGTTTGCCAATTTCAAACATGAGACCATGTAGAAAGGCTGCGCGCGCAACAGCTTTGAATTGGCGGTTGATAACCCATAATAAAGAATATTTTGTTTTGCGCCTAAAGTGTGTGCATAGCCCTTATTACACCAAACATGTTTCTCTCTTTTGGGATTTATATGCCAAAAATTCCATTTACAATCTGTCTCATACTACAATATTTCTAGCCATGTAGAAGCCATTTCTTGCAATATACAAATATTCGGTAATCTCCAAGCAAAGGGTCTTAACAACTAATAATTTACTATACAAATTCTAAATAACAAATAACACTAGAACTGCAAAAAGCCACAAATAAGGAATAATGCTTTCCGCTCAGCTGCAAGAGTCCTTACAGCCAGTATTCGAAAGAGCGTGGTATTAAGATTAGTAAAAATATTTTTTCGAATTTGTATGTGAAAAACAGCCAATGACGCACCGAATAGCCTCGTTTTCATGTTTTTAGCAAATTTTAAATGCTTATGTCTCTGCAAGGATTTATGATGATGTTTTGAAACTGTGCACATGTACTAATTTGCTAATGGTATTTCATGTGAAGCCAAAATATTTTCTCAGTTCGTTAAGCTTTTGGTTTATTCAAATTAGTGGCGGCCATTATATCAGAAAGAGCATGTCATTTGAAGTGCGCAAAGTTTCAATTTAAAACATGGTTAGAACACAAATCGGATGGAATAAAGACACTCTTGAATCCATTTTATTTATATCTCATTAGTTTGTAAGTGCTGAACTCGAATTCTAGTCACGGACACTAGTGAAGAGCAAAGACTGAGTCGCCAACATGTCTATTTTTAAGGGTTTTAATTTCAGGAAGAGGAAAGATCAGAAAAATCACGTCAATGGATTGAAATAACTTCCAGTTTTTGTGCTCTCGTTGAAATACATTACAAATGTTTCCAAAATGATCGATTATGGTAACTTAGTGACTAGTGACTAGTGACTAGTGATTAGTGACTAATAATACGAATAATAATACGAGTAATACGAATTCTCGAAACTGATGCATGGAGGCGAGGCTTCGTGCGAAATCACGCCCGATGGCACGAAACGACTGAAGTTTCTTTGCTTTTTCTGTTGCATAAAAAGTTTATTTTTACGAGTAAACTGTGAACAAGTCATGGAGAAAAGAGTGACAACGGAACAAGTCAGTCGTTTCAACGCCATCAAGTGTGATTTCGCACGAAGCCTCGCCTTCAAGCATCATTTTCGAGAACTCGGAAGTGGCCTAATGCCAGACCAGAAAGCTGCATTTCAGTCGACTAGCATAGAAAATTTGAGATAAATTCATGAAAAAAGTTTCTTATGTTTTTGGTCCGACTTGGAGTGAAGCTGTCAATATATTCAATATATTGAATTTTAACACTGTATGATAATCATGATAGATGACCGAGTCTATTTCAACAACTACACCCACATTTACAAACCACTGGAAAAACCAGGTGCAACCAAGATGAGGTGTATCACCTTACGTATATTTACCACCAACTCCAATGCTTAGTGTTCATTATTTGGACATCAGGTAGATAAGTTCATATTTGGTGTTTGATTCAGCGAGGGTCAATAACTATACATAAAATCATTAATTATTACATGCTTTATTTGATCGGTACCAAGATTGAAAAGTATGTCTAACCTTTGGCTGTATTTTGCTGTGTGTTTTAAGCAAGATTAAAAAATTTTTTTCAATTTTTCAATTTTTCAATTTTTTTTTCTTTCTTTTTTAGAATCTTATTTAAACACGTTAAAAACATCAGTACATACAGTTGCAAATGTTAAAAACTATTAAAATCTGTATTAAACTGTTAAACATGTTTGCCGTGCGGGAGTAGATTTGTAGACAGGAATTGGTTAATGCCTTTTTAAAATTGAAAATAGAGTGACTTGAATACAAACTGCAAAGTTAAACTAAGAAAAAAGCGCCGGTTACCAACGTAAAGTGAAACCTTCCAGAACCCTCCATTTGTGATAAAACATTTGAAGTAGATAGCTACCTTCTTTTATCATCCGGCACGCATTGTGTGAATTTCAATACTGCTAAGGAGTTATTTTAAAACTATAATTCGTGGATTCTTGTCGGTATTAGGCGGAGAAAGATTTATTTTGATCTCGCGAGAATAAAAAAAATCCTTTTTTTCAAAACAGGATAATTTGTTGGATGTTGATAAGTAGCCGATATGAGGCGAGAAATATCAAATTATTTTGTTTAATCTTTTTATATTATATTCATTTCTCGCTGTTTCTTGGTAAATGCTTCTCTAAACAGACATTTTCAGCTGTGTTTACATTGGCTTCTCTCACAAGTATCAGGATTGTGGCGCAGCACGTTTCTCGGATTTTATATCATCATAAAAGTAGCGACTTTATTTTGTTTTGTTTCGTTCTGTTTGTCTGTTTGTTTTACTTTGTTGACGATTTTTATGATTACTAAACAAACAACTTAAAAATTCAAAGGAACTTTGAATGGAAAAATTTATCCATGGAAAATTTAATAGTATTTCTGTTGTAGTAATTTCAGTTCTAGAATGGTGGAAGCTGAATAGACCTCTCTGCTTTGGGCGTAATGTTTTATCCATTTCAGACCACGTGTCGTGCTCTTAGGAATAAGATTCTTTGTTCGAGGTTCGTACATATTAACGTGTCTTCTCAAGAGTTTCCGAGATACAATGAGATGAAACCCAATGACACGTGATCTGAAGTGGGAAAATATTGTGATCAAAGTAAAGAAGTTTATTTTGTTTGCCTATTCAATTTGTGTAATCGATTTTCCTTTTGGGGGGATTAGGGGGTAGGGGGTTTGTTGCGAGGTGAATATCTCCTTTTTTGTTGCCTTTGCTGTTTTGTTTTCTGATAAATGTTATTGTTTACTTTATTTTATCCTACACCAAAGAAAACACAGCCAATCAGAATGCAGGAAAGCCGTTGTATATTCGTCGGTATTCCACTCCTCCTTCCCATCATACATTTGTATTTTCTATGGTGTGGGATAAAATAGTTATACAATGCTTTCTCGTGTCACACCATGGAATATCCCACTTGTCACTTGTATTTTCTTCGTATATACATTTGCCTAAAGGCTCGTGTGTACACAGAAAATACAAGTGAGCGTGTAATATTCCGTGGTATGCCACTCGAAAGCATGTATAACTTATACTGGTGTATATCTTTACTATGAATGCTGGTTCTTTCTGTTATATTCTCACTTTTTAACTTGGTTATTGAGAAAACCGACTCCCATTCACCTATTTTTACCTGTTTGATTTTTTTTTTTTTTTTTTTTTTTTTTTTCTTTGCATATCATCTTTTCTCGAATCGATTTGTGATATGTTTTAATCAAAAGTCATATTACCTGTGTAAGCGTATCTAAAGAAACAGGAAACTAGAAAGGATATGGCTGATTTAGCCCTGGGGGACATGTCATTACACTAACATCATTTAAGCTCTTGTTCAAAACTGAATTGCTTGATATCATATCTATATCCTGCTGGATCATGGACGCTTCCAACTGCAATTCCGAAAACCCAACCATTTCTCTACCGAACCAATTGCTTTTTATTCAATCAAGTAACTCTGTAATAAGTTTTAGGATGTAATATCCGTCCACCGCTTAATGTGAGTCACTGAATGTAAGGTAATTCATTTCCATTTTGCCCACACGATTTTTTAGCTTTGTTTTCGTGGTTAAGCAAACATATTAGTAAATACTTTATACTGACATATTAGCAATGCACCAGCCAGTGTCTTATGACGAACGCCAATACTCACAAACCCCACAAAGGACGTTGCGGGTAAATATTCGGTTTGATAACCACATGTTTTGTACTTTCAATATCACTATGAATGGACGTTATTAATATATGTAGAAATACCTCTCTTCCTTATATATTTATGGAGGATTTATTTGATAATAAGAGCATATTTGAATATGTATTAATATTTAGAGCTAGCAAAGTTAGTGCAAAGTTGACTTGATTCTCACAGAAACCCAATGTACCTAATAGAACATTCACAATTACGACTCAGGAGATACAGGTAAACTACGTCCTAATAGCACCTTAAGCATTTTGTTGTTTTTGTTTCCCTACCTAGAATGTGATAACTGTTACTTATTTTCTTCTAGGCTATAAAAAATGCAGAGTGCTGTTACACTAGGCAATTTTGTTACGAGACAAGCTGCAAAATACATTGCCTAATGTAACTTACCAAAAATGTCTCGGTAAAACCGAGTTCTACTTCTCGCGATGGTTGTGGCAACAAAATGGCGAGACACTTTTGGCATTTTATACTAGGCAATGCAATTATTTCTCGTGCAACTTGTCTTGCAACAAAATTGCGACACAACTTGCAAGGAAAATTGCCTAGTGTAACAGCACTAGGCCTCACCTTGAATGCGGGCATATTCCCAATTCTTAAGGAGTCTAGTCCTTGACTTGATTCGAATTTTTTCGTGGATTTGATGTATTTGTTAGGGCTTCGTAAGCAGAAAAATATATATTGTATATAGAATTTTTTAGTTTGTCCCTTAGCTATGTCGATGGACTGGCATTTACGTGCCAGTAGTCACGTGACAAGAAATTTCGAATTCCTTATCGAGGAAAAATAAGTCCTGTTTTCTCCCCATGTTAATACAAATTAAACGTCTTCGGTTTCCGGGTATCAATTCACCCAATTGTACATTTTTTTTATAATTAACGTTCAAGTCAAAGAGTCAGGTGTAAAATATTAGGACAACATTGAGCTTAACTGATTAAAATTATCACAGACTGTGAATTCGGCACTAAACAATTAATCAGTGGTGGGTTTGTTTGTTTTTTTTTTCTCTAATCTAGTGAATCTTTAACGAGACATCACATCATGGCTTTTGCAAAGTTTCGTTTTACCACGACTAATTAGAGTGACTATTAATAATTAAACGAGACGATAGAAGATGGTTTAACATCTCGCCAAGCAGCCTGGTGCAGCACAATCCTTTACATAAACAAACTCATCATCCTTAACGTTCTAGTGGAACAAACTAAAACCAAACGCATACACGAGATAAACACTTCCCCATAGGACTTTTTCGAGGCCAGTCCGGACACATGAAGTGCAACTGTTCATATTCACGTAGCGTGCATTCAGCGTTTTAGAAGTAGAATCCTGATCTACGACTGTGGCTTCTGCAGAGTTGCGCGAAAACAACAACAACAACAACTTTCAAAACGTCTACAACGTCAACTTCTGACAATGGCGTGACGTTCTTAGCCAATAAAATCGCTGGTCAGAACAGTCATATTTTTAGCTTATATTTCTCTCTCTCTCTCGGCTCTCTCTTTCACCACTACGAGGATCTGGTACGCAATGTCTATATCCAGGTACACAAGGCAGCTTTGGGATACATAAGGTTCTATAGCTATTTTAGGTGCATAGAATACTTGGTACATCGACCCATTGACTTGTATGAATTATTGATAACGAATTCATCGAGTCATGTTGTGGATTTTAAGTATGGAAGTGACGGAAAAAACCGTCACGGGGACGTGGGTTGGAAACGTGTGCAAGACTAGCCGTGAACTAGCGGAATCGAAGTATCATAACATTAAACTATTTCGTTGCGCCGCCAATGAAGCTTTTAGATTGTAACAGGACTGAAGAACAAAAATTTAAAAGATATAAACGGATCACGACAAACACATTTTGAAAAAACCGGTTAAGTGAAGTGTCTTACAATGCAAAATATCTAGTCTTTTATCACCCCACCAGAACAGCATCGAGAATGTTCTCCGGGTAGATAAATACCATTAGCTTTTTTTCAAACCTATCTCTTTCCATAAACTAGATCTCTCCGTCTCTCAAATGACCTCCTCTTGCGATATTGGCCGTATATTGAGGTATATGCAACAAACTACAGCTAACAGTCGCAGGTCAGTTGAAACTACTTTTTTCCCCTAGAGTTTTCTTTGGAGCAAATTTCGATTCCGTGAAGGCTAAAAAATCTCAGTAACTCAATTCATTTAGATGAGGAACATGACTGCCATACTACACCACAATGGATAATGAACAACTTAAAATAGTCAAGCATTCACGATTACCTCAACATTCTTATTTCATATTTATACATTTTAACCACCAACTGTTTATTAAGTGTTTGACGTGGGTTCTGAAAAACCGCTGAAAACCGATTTGCTTATGTGGTTCTCCAAAATAGATTATGGTGTTCGATAGTCATGTGAGATTGCAAATACATAGATATTCTTCAGTATTAAAAAGCTTCTACAGTCTACCTAGTTTACCAAGCTAAAAAAATCAAAAAACTTAAGTTTTGCCTTTCAGTTCCTCCTATGGATAATATATATATATATATACAGCCATATGCAAAAGCTATAACCTTTTTGCCAAAAAGAAATATATATCAAATTTATTCAAGAAATTATGGGATAACCTAGCTGATAAGTTTTTTTTCAGATACCCTTAATGGTAGACTACTAAGAAAAATATCATTGAAGCTATCCCATAATTTCTTACCCATTTTTATATATATTTAGTTTTTGCCAAAAAGGTCATAGT
>WUAP02156553.1:0-10299 GCA_015163945.2 Stichodactyla helianthus
ACCGAGAGAGAGAGAGAAAGTTCTTACACGTGCAATATGCTAATTACTCATGACCAAATATGGGGTATACTATGACACATAGACAATGGAGTTTTTCTTAATTTTGCTTGCATGTGTTCGTGTGCTGAAAATTTAAAGGGTCTTATTGTAAAAACTCAAACAAATTAAAATGTAAAATGAAAATAAAATAAATGTTGTACTTATATTATAACAGGTGGTAAGCCACATGAGTATTTGATATTTTAATCCAACATCGGGTTTTTAGATTTTTAAATAAAACATTTTCTCTTAAAATGCTCTTAAGTTACATCACGTTAATAAACAAGAAAAGAATAAGCTTAACAAAAAGTACGATGCAATTACACGCTCATTAGCAAATAAAAACTATAAAAAAACAATGTCTTCAAACCTTTCACAGCTTCTTCTTTTGAGCCCCAGACGAGGATTGAAATTCTCTATTTCGCTTTTTAAGTTAAGTGAAAGCTTCCGTCTCAGAGGAACAGCCATTTGTTGGAAGCGCTTTCTGTTCGACTCGTAAGCTGCTGCATCACTACTACTTTTTGCAACCGCCATAGCTTGTTTTAAACGTTCAGGACGATTCTCAGACTCTGTTAGATTCCTTGCAGTTATTTTTTCCACTGGTAAAGACCCTAAAAAGTCCAATAAAACAAGCCTGGTTTCTTCTTTGAGGCGCTCAGAAGACGCACAACGTCGTCCCATGTTGGTCGGAGAGCGGAAAGATGGAGGCATTTTCTCTGTGTCTGATTCTGATTCTGAGGCTGTGTCGAGCTCAGAGGGAGGTTTTTGTTCGAGATCTTCCATGTCTAGGTTAGGCATTCCCCTTTCAGCTTTTGATATTTTACCACAAGAGGTTTTAGCACTTCTAACATAAGTTGTTTTTACTTGAAGTGTTTCGTAAAAGAAACCCAAAGGATACGTGACTAACCAACAAGACTGGGCCGAACTCTATGACATTAGGAAGAACTTTCCGGGGAGGGGTCGGAAGTCAAAAAACTTTAAAAAATATTTCCGGACCTAAATCACAAGATTTTGAACTAAATCTAAAACATTGCGACTAAAATGACTTAAACTATCCTCTAATTTTAATAATTATTTATTCCCATAAAAATTGATTATTTTCATTGAGGGTTTAGTGTTTAGTATTTAGTACTACCCCCCTAAAATATATATTGTCTAAATTGCGTACATGACAAAAATCCGAGTGCATTTGTCAAACAAACAAAATATCTTTATGGGAGGGGAAGCTAGGTAGGATCATCTTATAGCTATTATTTGCCTTATTTTAGACTTATTTCAAAATCCAAAACTTTAAACAGTTTAAAAATTTTAAAGTTATATTATTAAGTATCTTGTTTTACATATTGCCTTTTTTGTTTTTTTTATTAAGGGTTAATTTTTTGTCTTTCTAAGCCCTCCCTAGAGAAATTAGTTTTTACCTTGACCCTCATCCGTTGCCCAGGCCATTACCCTCGTCGCCCCTTGTCATCTCGTCATTAAGCTTATATGTTCCTCGAAAAAGAGGAAGTTAACAAATATTTAGTGTGATTCTTAGCAGGTTTTATAGAATAACCAGACGTGAGCTGAACCGTACGTGTTTTGCAACCCCTCGAGAAATATTACAGCCGTTGGCTGTCAAGATAAGATATTTGGAGGTGATCTCGCGAACTAAAAGCCAGTTGGTTGTCTTTACTTTGCGCTTTCGGAAAAATATGGACGAATTTGATGCTCCACGTAAAATGCCTGTGGGAAATTTCGACAGAGCTCCTCATCTAGAGGAACTACAACGCCAAACCTGTGAGCTTTTTGAAGAGTTCTTACTTCTTGATGATCCTGTATGCAAGATACTAGACGAACCATTGGCAGGTTCGTATAAGGACCTCAAAGAGGAAACGGACGACTCACCCGTTGAAAAATTTAGCAAGGCGAATAACACAGCCATAACTAGATCTAGAGGTACGTTATGGAGCTAAAAATGCTGAATTAGCTTTTATTTATTGATTGATTTTTTCACTCGTAAACTTATGTGTTTAAGAACTTCATCTTTATGGGCCATTCTTCGAATATTTCCACATTTGAGAGCTTAAACCTCGTAAATATTAAGTCCAAGCTAAGTCAAATTCGTTTTGGCTTGTTAGTCAAGCCAGATTTCCGGTTTCCCTGCCCCTATATTAGAAATCAGAATTTACGTGTGGCTCCTGTCTTGACGTGCTCTGAACCAGACCCACTTTTTTATATGTCCAGCCAATCAGATATATGTTGAAGTTCAATTCGACTGACCAGTTGAATTTGACCATAGGTCAAATCACACTAGTCCAATTTGACCACAGGTCAAATCAAACTAGTTTAATGAGTTTTTTTTTTTTTTTTTTTTTTTAGGGGAGGACAAAATAATTTTTCCCTCGCTTCCCTTGACTCCCTGTCGACTTACCCCCCTAATCTCTTTCTCCTTACCCTCCCCTCTCTCTCTATCTAATCTGCCTTTCTTTGTATCTGACTTACTATCATCTAATTAACTTCTTTTTTATTTAATTTTTTTCTTACCTGACCGGGATTTGAACCCCTGACCTCTCACTTTGTAATGTAAGACCTTAACCACTTGACCATCAAAGATTGCGATGCCAGTATCAGATTGGATTTTTATTTTACTTATGAATTCAAATATATTACGTCATCATTAGTAATTAAAATTCAAGCATGCGCACAAAAGTAAAATACGGACTTGCTTGCTTGATATTCACCCTAAACCTAACCCCAAGGTACTATAAATGTAAGACCTTCCCTGATATTCACCCTAAACCTAACCCCAAGATACTTGTGGTCAAATTGAACCAGTTGAATATGACCTGTGGTCAAATTGAACTAGTGTGATTTGACCTATGGTCGTCAATTTGTGGTCAAATTGAACTAGTGTGATTTGAGCTATGGTCAAATTCAACTGGTCGGTCAAATTGAATTTCAACATATATACAGACTATAAATCATGGCACATCTTGCTCATGTATAGTTTCCATGGTAATATGTCACATAGATATAAGAAGTAATGAACTGACTTTTTTAATGTGAGAAAATCAAGCTGACAAGTGTTAAAATTGATTTTGGCAATTTATTTGCACTTCTGTATACATGTGGGGCCTGTAATTATTTAGAGTGGGCTGGTGCAAAATTAGGCATGCCTAGATTTGCACAGTTACAAATTTTATCTTTGAGTTTGAAATAAGCACAAGAAGGTGATATTTATATCCCTAAGCAGTTGTCAAAAAAAAGTATTGCAATAGGTAGTGGCTCTACTAATTTGTGGATGTATACATTCAATTTATTAGGCATTTGTTTCTATGGTGGTGATGATGCTGTTCCTGAT
This sequence comes from Stichodactyla helianthus, assembly GCA_015163945.2. Classification (NCBI taxonomy): domain Eukaryota; kingdom Metazoa; phylum Cnidaria; class Anthozoa; order Actiniaria; family Stichodactylidae; genus Stichodactyla; species Stichodactyla helianthus. Next base: position 3,380 of record WUAP02156553.1, read on the forward strand.
TCAGCAGGATCATCCCCACCCCCAATCCCTGTAATGCTACATGCAAAGGACACTGCTATGTCAACAGGTAGGGAATACTATAATGCTGGCTTAGCTTTTATTTTTTATGATAATATGAACTTACATGTTGTAAAGACTATGATTTAAGCTCTAATGCTTATCCTGACTTTATTGGGCCACCCTCACCATCACTCTTGTCTTCAGCACCAGTACAGGTGACTGAACGAGAGGAGAAAGAAGAATTTGAAAAAGATAACAAGATGAAGAAGCTTGCTGTTGAGCTAGCAAAGGCTGGTGATGCTCTTGTAAAAGACTATGGATCAAATGTCCAGGTAAATCAATCATGAATTATAATTGACCCCTTCAGCGTTAGCCTGGATTGTGTTACGGTCACCAAAATGTTCGGACATTGTTCTCAGATTGCCATACAAATGTACTAACTTATGAACAAATTATCGACTTGACTTATAAATTTGTCTCTCTAAATATAACCAAAATCTCATTATTTAACCCTTATTTAAAACGCCCTTATGGTTTTTAAGGAGAAAAACTTATCAAAACATGTTGAAGATTTGATCAAAAGTTAGTGCATTCGTACAGCAATCCGAGAACAATGTCTGAACATTTTCGTGACCGTAACACAATCCAACACAATTTACACCACGTAAGGGCTAACGCCGAAGGGGTGAATTCTCAAAAACAAACCAATTATCTAGCTCCAGAAGCTATGCATACCTTCTCTAGAATGGACTTCCTCACTCTATCACAGATGGTAATATGAAAGAATGGATGGTTACTGACAGCTCTTCATCAATATATTATTATAATATCAATATATTATTATAAAGTTGAAAGGAAATTTCTGAATCAATAAATCCATTCCACTTCTTACATCTGTAGCAACTAATTTTTTTGTTGCAATTTTGCATTTTATATTTTTTAAGAGCCCTGTACGTCAAAAGGTACTGAAACCTCTGTATTATTCTACTGTGTACATAAGAATCTTGAGTACTTTTGGATTCTTGTTTCTAGAGTGTGGAAGGAAAACTCATACAGTTAGTCAAGCAAGAAGCAGCTGACTTGACCTATGAAAGATTTTCCACAGCCATTGATACCCTTGTGGGACAAGACAGAAACTGGACCAATTTTGTCTTTGCTTTTTGTGTCGGAAGAAGACTATGCAAACATTCCAAGGAGGTGTTTGATTATACAAGAAACCATTTCCGTCAATATGTACAGACCTACAGTGAAACAATCCAACAAACTGGTGATATGGTAAGTATCCTGGTCTTGCAAGCCCCCTTTAATTAAAAGTGAAGATGAATAAAATAAAATTCAGACAAACAAATGATATATTATTTACTTTTTACTCTGAGACCAAGACAGTGTGCTATCTAATACGTAAAAGCTAAAAAATCATGTAAAAAAAATAGTAGAATATTTTACTTTAAACATTTCCCATTCCCTATGGTATCCTATGATCCTATTTAGAAATCACATATAGTATATACCATAGGGAAATTATAATTATAGAAAAATTATAATTATAGGAAAACTAACTTGTGCATTTAAAAAAATGTTCTACTAGTTTTACATTATTTTTTGGTTGTTTCATATGAGATAGCACGTTGTCTTAGTCTCAGAGCAAAGAAAATAAATAAAATGTGATTTTTATGAAATGGAAGTTTTGCAGTTTACACGCTTGAAAGTTGGAAAACATGATGTTTTGACTATGCTGGTGATAGCCTTCTTCAGAATGATGGCGAAAATATAAATAGTCTAATTTTATATACGGTTAAAAAATAGCTGACCACACTCACTCTAATCCTAATCACAACATTAATTTTGATCAAGTAAAAGTTCTCGCCAAGACTGAAAAGTACTACCCTAGACTCATCAAAGAATCAATAGAAATCTTCAAATGACTGAATAACTTCAACAGAGAAGACTCCTACAAACTAAGCTATACTTGGACAAGACTAATTAAAGACAACAACACTTTGCCTCCTAATGACCACCTTTGATCAAGTGCTGAAAGACAATAGATATCACACTCCACCCTACTTCTTTTGTTTTTTTAACCATATATAATAAACTTAGACTAATTTATATTTTTGCCATCATTCTGAAGAAGGTTATCACCAGCATAGTCGAAACGTCATGTTTTCCAACTTTCAAGCGTATAAACCACAAAACTTCCATTGAATATGTCAAATTCATGCGAAAGCCTCAAAAGTACTATGATTTGTATGAATTTTATTTTTCATTTTCACTTTTATCTAAAGTGGCCTCCCTGTGATAGAATAGATTTTATTTTTTTTTTCAATTTGGTTTTAGCATGACCAAAGCATATTATTGTATTGGTTCTCAACCAATAACAGCACTGGCACATAGAGCCCAGCCATCAAATGACACACCCAGACCACAAAGTTGTCAGAGTCCTCTGGAAACATTGTCCTCTAAAAACTTCATGGTCTGGGTGTGTCATTAGATGGCTGGGCTCCATGTGGCAGGGTCGTGATTGGTTGAGAACCAATGCAATAATATGTCATGCTAATACCAAATTTTAAAAAAAAGCCTTATAGTTGTCACATTTAAAGAAAAAGTTTTAAAAGTCATCAAAGATGAGACGAAAGCAGATTTTGGGTAAGCATAAGTGGTTAATAACTAAAGGCACATCTAGGGCAGATTTCGTAAGACTGTGAAAAAATTGTGGCACAGTCAGTGCCATAAGCGTGCCTTGCCATGAGTCTGATGTTTCCTAGAATTTTGAAATTCCTTGCCATGCCTTGACCATGTCTGCCCTGTGTTCTTGCCATGACTTTTTCACAGTCGTACAAAATCTGCTCTTTGCATAGGGCATTGCTGTGACTCTCAAAAAATGCTTTGGAGTGTCAATGTCAAAAATGTGTAAGTTAGTTTGTTTTTTTTTAGGAAACTTTTGTTCTTCGACAAGGAAGTCCTATGCCTCAGTAGGATTAAGCATCAAATGTGAAAGGTCATTAGGTGAGGGACTTGAAATTTGAATGAAGCAGTCATGTGACACTACTTTAATTTATTAAGTACATGGTATGATGTAGAGACTACTTAATAATAGTCCAAACAATGTACTGGATAGTGATTCTCATCAATCTTTTTATGTTTTGTTTGCTAGAATTCAGATATTTTTTTATGTGGCTACATATCTATGCTCCTGCAGTGAAATATGAGCACAGGATCAAAAGACATCTTTATGTTTGTATTATTTTGTAATTGTATTGGGCCTTGCAATGAAATTGACTTGGGTTTTGTCCCCATGAGGGTTCTGGGATAATCCCATACAATGTTCTGCTGGATTTTTTGGGTGATTTAGGACTTAGAAAGGCTACCAGTATATGATTTCCATGATATTGTCTTGAACAGGGCCAAAGTCTTGGATATAGGTCACCACTATCTAGTGTTGACTGGGTATTCAATTTTGACATTTTTGTTGAAGCTGATTTTTTCCTCCACAAAAAACTTTTTAGTGTGTGACTTCCAACTGTACCAGCATTATTTATAGAGTACAATCAACAATGCAACTCTGTAGTCTTGATAGGGTTATATGACTTACATTATTGTGAAGAGAGTATATGTTATTCAGTGTATTCTTGTCTAGGATAGAGTCACAGTTTTTGGATCCCAGCAGAACATCCCTATTACTGAACCACCCCCTAGTACCACCCCCTGGGGATATTGTGTTAAGGGAGTTATCATTATTTAATTTGGGGGGAGGGGAGGGGAGGGCCACTAGAATGGTGGCAAAGCCCCTGGGGGAAAAAGACCCTCCCTTATGGCATACGATAAAAGAAATGCGACCCTCCCTAAGACAACATTGAAAATATCATGAGAATTATTAACATTATAGAACATAAATTTTATTTAAAAAACGTGGCCCTTTGCTAAATCCGGTTTGAAAAAATGTGACCCTTCCCAAACTTGAGTGGGGAAAAATGTGACCACCCCCTCCCCCATTAAATAATGAAAATTCCCTAAGAAAGTTTTTGTGCCTGCACAAGTTGCAAAGCAACAGGGGCAATTTGAAAACTTTGAAAACACTCCTTGTGAATAATCTTAATTTTACAAAGGTCCATGCATATTTTCCATAGTTAAGGAGGCACAATTTTCAAACAAAAATGCACTCAATAGTGGTAACAGTTTATACACACCATGAAATAATTTGTGTTCAGCTATGGAAAAATGTGCAGTGCATGCACAGCTTTGATCTTATAATACTCACACTTTAAATGAAAAAGCTATGTACTTTTGAAAATATCTCTATCAATCCTATGGAGATCGATAGCAACTTCCAGGGAGTAGGGAAGGTTTGATAGAAGGATTGTACTACCTTCCTTAGGGACCTGTCAGATCAATCAGGGGAGAGGCTGGTGCAAGTAGTGGGGAGTCAGCATTTTTTAGGCTCCACAAAAAAACGGGGCTAAGAGAGACAATGGGAAGTTTAGGGGGAGGGGTCATCCAAAATTCACGTAAGTAAAACACAACATGCACCAAGCCCCCTCTAATTATTGACAGGTCCCTTACAATAATCCTGGAGTTGTGGGGACTGACATTTTTGAAACTTGAGGTATGTACAAGTCCTTATGCTGCTTGAAAACTCCTGGAATTGATGTCAATGTGGCCATGTTGATGCCATTTAACGAAGGATCTCTCATTAGATCCATTTGTCTGTACCACCAACATGGCTGCCATGCCTTTGTCTTTTGATTCTCTTGGAAATGGTTGCAAGCAAGCATTTTAGAATTCATTTTCAAGGGCTTAAAAAGTCCTTGAAAATAGAAAATAGAAAATTCCTTTGATAATACACCTAGACCTTTTGCTGCAAATAATCATATATTACAGTATAAACAAAACTGAAATGCAAAAATTCGTATTTCATTTATTCAAAATTATTTTCATTATTTTCTAAAATAAAACCTTTTAAGTCAAAATGCTGTTATACCCTTATAACACGTTTTTTGATCTCAATTCTCAAACTCATGGGTAATTAATGAGTAGACAAAGTAAATCACTACTGTGGCAGTGAACTTAATTAGCATAAAATTTGACCAACTTTCACTTTGATTTTCTTCTATAATTATTCATGGTTTGAGAAGCAAGATCAAGCACTTGAAAGAGTGTTTCATCCTCTTTCTAAACACTTCAAAGTCAACTGCGCCTCGTTTTTTAACCCACAGATTGGTGTTTGGATAATTTTTTTTTCTTGATCAAACTACACCTAAAAGTGGTTCAATATCTACGCTGCTTTATATCTTACCTTTTGTATGAAAATAATATTACTTATTGTGAGACAGCATGGTATCAATTCAATGTAAGTAATTTAATGAAAATTTTGCGCTCAGGAATCTCCAAGTAATACCAATTAAAAGCACCATGGTTTATTGGTTATTGACCAAATCACCTTGGGTGTAATGTTTACCCATTTCAGACCACGTGTCATTCCCTTGAAAATACGATTCTTTGTTTCTTGGTAACGCTTGAGAAAAATATTAGTATGGATGAGCCTCAATCAAAGAATCTTGTTCTTGAGGGAATGACAAATGGTCTGAAATGGGAGAACATTGCGCCCAAGACGATTGTCTATTTTGTTGTAGGCCTTAGAGATTAGAGGCAAACTGAAAGCTGTATGAAAACGATTGACAGATCCCTTGAATGCGCCCAAGACGATTAAGTCTATTTTGTTGTAGACCTTAGAGATTAGAGGCAAACTGAAAGCTGTATGAAAACGATTGACAGATCCCTTGAATGCAAGGCTTAACTTTTCTTGTTAGTTTCGTGCATTTTTATGACAGTACTAGAGTTGCTCTTGGTAGTTATAGTTAGTATTTACTATAGTGTGTGTACCAAATGGCTTTTTCTATAATGTGTGCTATTACAGTTGTCAAAGTTCATGGTCCTCATGGGCCTGAGCTCAAGAATCATCAATGTCCAGAAAGTCTGCCATATTAAAACTAATTTAAAATTATGTTGTCAGTTTTCTTGTTGTCGACCATTCACGAAGGGAAAGACACAAAAAGTGTTTCGAAAATCACTTCTAATCACAAAGTTTTCGTCTCTACCTTAGCGTTTTTCTTTGACGTTGGAATTAGAAGAGATTTCGTATGAACGTGAAAAGCTCGCGGCACGATTGTTGCCGCAAACGTGCTCTGCCGCGACCATGATCATTTTCTAGAATTTTGCCATGCCTTTCTGTGCCTTGACCGTGTCATGACCGTGCCGCGAACGTTTCACAGTTACGAACTCTGCTTTATTTGGGCACATGTTCCTTGAAATACAATTGCCACCCTCTTAGTAAACGTGACAAGGATCACGACCCAGTAGACATAGTAACAGAATAGCAGACATAGTAAAAGAATACATGACACGCGACTCCATCTGAGTGCCTATCGAGGCTTGAGTGCACGGAACTGACGACATCCATTAAGCCAATCACTACTCATCAAGTTGATATATATGATTGTATCAGTGGTCTGGACTACATGACGTAAATAAAATAAAGTATTTATTATAACTGCATAACCGCGTTTTGATCCATATTTTTGAGACTATTAACCGACTGGCAAAACGACGCATGATGTGGATCAAAGGCAAAGAGTACAAAGCTTTCAAGTGTGACGTCGCTTGTATAGATAAACGAAGACTCAGGTCCAAAATGAAAAGCAGTTCTGTGAAGATTTTTATTAGCTTAGTAGGCAGGAATTTTTGTACAGAATCCTTATCGTTGCTGGTGGAAAATAAAATTTTACACAACATTTCTGAAGTGCGTATTGAGTGGGATTTTGATTGGGTGGCATGGGTGGCGTAGCTGTAAAACGTTCGCCTCTCACCACTGTGGTCCAACGGGTCGGGTCACTGGTTCGAGCCCTGCGGATGCCACATGTGAG
>WUAP02156564.1:4392-25535 GCA_015163945.2 Stichodactyla helianthus
TGGGGGAGGTATGGATATTTTCTGGTACTCCACAATATCCCTTCCTCAGACCCTCCCCACCCCTTGGAAATTCCAATCCCCCTCCATGGGGGAGGTATGGATATTTTCTGGTACTCCACAATATCCCTTCCTCAGACCCTCCCCACCCCTTGGAAATTCCAATTCCCCTCCATGGGGGAGGTATAGATATTTTCTGGTACTACACAATATCCCTTCCTCAGACCCTCCCCACCCCTTGGAAATTCCAATTCCCCTCCATGGGGGAGGTATAGATATTTTCTGGTACTACACAATATACCCTCCTCAGACCCTCCCCATCCCTTGGAAATTCCAATCCCCCTCCATGGGGGAGGTATGGATATTTTCTGTTACTACACAATATACCCTCCTCAGACCCTCCCCATCCCTTGGAAATTCCAATCCCCCTCCATATACCTGCTGACTGACATAGAGAACGGGCTATAATTTGTTTAGGATGATGAATGATGATGTTTAACTTACGATCTTTCCACAGTCTTTTTCCCTTGTTTTCTTTTTCCTCTGGGATACTCCACCACAAGAACCAGAACCCCAAGAGCACTGTTGTAACAATATTGGTCAAGGATATAGCAAGAATAACAATTTTATCTTTTGTAGACTTGCTCCAAGTCAACCTCTGTTGGACTCACAGAAGTTAAGAAATAGAAAAAGCATTGTGCAAAGCGTGCATAAAAATTAACTGATATCTGCTATTTGTTACAAAATGAAGACATTTTTTAAATGTTATTATAAACAATCTTACATGTAAGTTATGAAAGTAAAGTGAAAGTAAATCTAATGCATTCGGTGTGTTTATATAGAAAGGATAGAGAGAAAAAGAACATTAAGCCCTTGGCGGGAATCGAACCCCACATCTTTGGTTTACTAGTCCGATGTGTTAACCACTACACTACATGTGAGTTAAATGTATATACTAGGCAGGTCCCTTGGCCAGTAACTGAACCTTGAATCTAAATGTCAAATCTGTTACACTAAATAGAGCAGATTTCATATGAGTGGGAAACAATATGCCAAAGTCATAGCAGTACTAGGTCTGTACCATACAATACTGTACTTTACCATAACCATGACTATGGGCTTACCCTATAAGCAGAGTCTCCTTTAACCTCCTCCACAAGCAAGAGAAGGAAAAGAGACTCTGCCAAAACCCTGTAGTTTCTTGTTTGAGCATGTATGACGGTTGCTTAGAAACTAATTAATTTCCATGCCCCTACAGAAAGAAACATCATTTCTGGTTCCAGCAATAAGATCCAGTTATAGTTAAGTTATAGTGTACACATAAACCAGTTTGTCCAGAAGTAAAACCAGTTTGAATTGTCCAGAGTCTTGGGCGAGGGCAACTTCAAAGAAATTACAGGGTTTTGGCAAAGTTTCTTTTCCTTCTCTCGTTTGTGGAGGAGGTTAAAGAAGACTCTACTTGCAGGGTACTATCATAATGGGCTGTGATTTGATGACTCACACAAAAACAAATAAAGGCCATTTCAGTGTTTCAGCTAACTGTATCATGTATTTGCTGTAAGTTTGTATAGTAAGCTCATATAAAAACTGCTCTTAAATAGGCATGATTTAAGGATACATAGAGTAGGCACCAATCTCCATCAATTTGAATTTCCCAGCTACTCCAAGAATACCACCCAGTAGTAACACTGCAAATAAAAATAAACTGTTTGTACTGTCATGTGGACTTGGCATTATTGGTGATCATTACTGGTCATGGGGTTCACTGATCATGACTTGCTTACATCATCCCATATCTGTCATGAACAAGAGCACACACAATGAAAAAATACACACACACTCATTGATGGCATAGATAATAACACTACACCTATTGCAGGCTTGCCCACAGGCACGTTACCCCATAAACATGACTTGGAAACCCAATGCAAGTTTGCTAAAGTTGTGTCCCACCCCTGCTATATGACTGTGCTATATACTAAAGGCTTACTTTTATTTAAGTGCCTAGCTGTTCTAGCACTTTTGCACTAATTGGGGGCACTGTCACTCACACACACTACCGCTACATTGACTGTTTTAAGCATACAACTCTCAGCTCACATGTTAATTTTTATAGAGAGACGAAAACCAGAGAACCCAGAGAAAAACCCTCGTGGGAAGGGAGAGATCAACACATCAAACAAACTCTACTCACATGTGGCATCTGCAGGGCTCGAAACAGTGACCTGACCCATTGGACCACAGTGGTGAGAAGCATATGTTTTACCACTATGCCACCCATGCCACCCATCTTGCTAAAGATTTTTCATGCCCCTGGGATACAATTGGGACACTGACAGCCACCTGCCTGATGTTACACATCAGAAACACCCACTCCAACATACCCATGCCAATTCAGGCATGTCAAAGGCAAGGGAATATAACATGAACTTGTTTGAAGAAAACTCTTACAATGCTGCATTATTACCAATATATGCAGCCAAACAGAAAACTGCCCTCTTGTAAACACATGCTCAGCAAGCCACAAATGACTTGAGCGGGCTGAAATGGCATTTTATCAGCCCTACTGGCGATTGGTTTTTGGTTCATCATCCAATGGATTTTAGCCAATCAGAGTTTGGCCTTGTTTATTGATAATAATGATAATAAAATGACTTTTGTCGGGAATATTGTAAATTTGTGCCCTTGTAGTGTCATTTGCAAATAACACTATGTGGGTGTAAATAAACAATATTCCCGACAAAAGTCATTTTATTGTCCTATTAGCTTGTAACCCCCTTTATTTCAAATAGTTTGGTATAAACCCCTTGCAGAAATTCCCAAAGCAGTTCAATTTTGAGGACAAAATAATGGAATACTTTCAGTCTTTGATTCTCAGAAGAAAAAAATTTGCCACTGTTTTGTCCTCAAAATTTGGGAATTCAATTGCTGCAAGGGTAGATAAGCTTGATTTATAACCTCTATTTTCCAGCTAGATTACTCTTCATAGCTTGTACATGGAGCTTAAAAACTCCTTGAATTTCTAACTTCAAGTTAACAGGGTAATTCAAGTCTTTTAAACTACATCTCAATTGAAGAATTCTGAATTCCTTTCCAAATAAAAACTTCAAGATAAGATTTTCCAATAAGCTTACTTACCAAAGCCTGTTATGACTCCTTGTTCGTTGGCCCACATAGCCCATTCTGTTTGCCCCATCTTGCTTAAACAAGACTGAAACACCAGGAAACAAGGCGTTCGTATATTGGACCAAACAAATACTTCCTTCTAGTGTTTGTAGAGTAATATTATTGGTGAAGAATATCGTTTGACAGCAAGTCAAATTGGCTGTCAGTGGAGGTGCTGATGCTCATGAACTGACAGAAAAAGTGCAATATCAATCCTTCTAGTATCACTAACGGCTATATTTCCATTGAATGTTTATAAATTATTGTGTTTACGGTGATTTTGAGGCACTCAAAGTTCATGAAGCGTGAAAAAATGTTCTTGTTTTGTTCCAGTGTTTGCAAATTGTAGAAAGAATTCAAGTCTTCCGACACCCGATTTACTTCCGAAGAATACCCGATCACTTTATGACTTCCGATTACTTTACGATCATTGTTCGGGGATCTTCGGTTGAAGCATTGACCACAATGCTTGTCGTCTAAAAAGCCACGTGATGATTTTCGCGCCAAAAGTTGTTTATTTCGTTCGATCATATGAGCCGGCTTCTTGTAGAACAACGATGGACCAGGCAACCTTAACAGAATATTACAACACTAAAAAGCGTCCGATCGATGGTATTAACCCTGCAAAGCGAAGAAAACTTATCGAGACAGACGATGTAGTGACTTCTGAAGTGCAAAGTGGAAGAAAAAGTGCGCGGATCACTCGTCAAAAATCGAAGACAACCGCTCAGAACCCGACTCGTGTCATCAGAACAAGGAAAGCTAGGACACAAAATGTGGTCAATACTACTGGAAATTCGAAGCTGCGGCCGTTTTTAAGTTTAGGAATTAAAGAAGTCACCGACGAGTCTGAGAAGGTGGTTAGTGAAGTGACATCGATTGAAGATGACCACGAGTCTGACATGGTAAAAGAGACGCCATCTTTGGAAAGAGCTTCGCGAAGGAGAAAGCTACAACCAAAACATGTTGGAAATGAACGCGATGCGAAGCAATCCGACGCAGAAATTATCGAAAAAGCAAAGGAAAAGACTGTATCTAAAGCACGAAGAGGGAAAAGAAGCCAAAATTCTGAAGTAAAAGAATCACATACGATTTCAAATGAAGTGCAAAAGACACAAGAACCTGAATCGGTTGAAAAGAACAGCACAGAAGAAGCTAAGATTAATGAAGATAGATCATCATCAACCAAGAATCAAAACAAGCCTAAACAATCTCTCATGGTTCCAGAGAAGTCTCCGGTCAAAAGTAATTCTTCTGGGCTAAAGATCAACCCCTGGATCGCAGAACAAGCCAACAAGGTTCTTCTTAGCAGAGGTCAAGCTGCTTTACTCTTGAGTCACCAAAAGAAAGCAGATTTGCCACAGAAATCTAGCTCAAGAGGCAAAGAAAAGAAACCTGTCGCCGAGAAGAATGGCTTGTCAAAGATCAAAGCTCAGGAAGGCCTGGAAAAGGCGAGAGAGCTTATCAAGAAGATGAGATCCTTGGAATCTGACTCTTGCAAGCCTAAGGAAACCAGCACTACTGATACATCAGAGAGACTTCACAGGCTGGCTAAGAGACAGACAGCAGAGGTGGTGCCTGATGGATCTGTGAGGTAAGGGTTAAGTATTGTCTTATTTAGAGACTGCATGTGTTTGATGGGAGGTTTGCAAGTAGTTTGTAGTTTGTCACAGCTGATAGTGTGCTGGCAGGAACAGATGTCAATCATGTGCAATAGACCTTTTGCATCAAAAATGCTATCTTGATGGCAAATAAGATCAGAGCTCCCCTGGATGGAAACAAACTTAAACATGATTTATAGTATCTTGAGATTCAGGGCATGTCACATTTTCCACATGGCACTAAGTTTCTTATGAATCAATAAAATCTAATTTTCTTGCTGCCCAGTAACAGGTGCATGAATATTTGCCTTAAAAGGGGTATAGATGTGAAATGGTCAATTATCAGTGTAATGCTATTATTTATTGATGCATGAACAGACAAATACAGTAGCTTCTTTAATGGTTAGCAGCTGACCAATTACATCTTTAACGGCAAGGGTCTGAGGAGGGGTTATCCTTCTATTCCCTTCCTGAACCTACCTGTCACATGCCATTGGGAGGATATGGATAGTTTCTAAAACTACTCATAATAATGTATATTCTTATCCAAATTGGCATTAATTATAACATGCTCTATTTTTGCAGTTCATCTAAGAAAGCCCCAGCTTATGAGAGATTCCATTCACTAGCACAACCATCATCACCTTCGTCAGCAGCAACAGTTACTCTCCCTCTTCCTTGTAAATACAAAGTTCTTGGTGAGATGTTCACAAGCTGTGACACTATCCTCAACCTTCTTGGCCAAAGGAAAGAAAGCTGTACATTTGATAAACTGAAGGAATCAGTTCAACAAATGTGTAGAAAGTAAGCAAGCATGAGATGTCATTGTCAGAAAATCATTCACTCAACTGCATGAGAGACCTTTTGTTCAAGCTATTTTATTTATTCATGGTGTTGAAACAAGAGTCACTTATCATTTTTCTTTTATTCTTAAAGGAGGTTTGAAAAATACCATCTAGCCCAGATGTCCTTTGTTTACCCATCATGTTATGATCTCCAGCAATTGCGAAGCAGTGCCAAGTCGTTATCATACCAGTTAACAATTCAGTTTGGACCAGCCAAAAACTCTACAGATGGCAGACTGACGATACCTACAGCAGAACTGTTGTCCAGAAAGAAGAGTTTCCAAGATAAACTTCTAACACTTACCAAGAAACACCACCAAGTAAAGAATATACTTCACTGAGTTAGCTGATTGGCAAATAATCTAATCTTGGCTTGTATCATAATTATCTCATTTCAGTAGTTTATTTCAAAATAAATTGTCAAAACTAAATTTTGGAATCATCTCCGAAAGCATTTTGTAGTCTGAAATCATGGACATTTTCCACAATTTCAGTTGCACACATAAGGAAGTTACACTAGTTGATGTTGTCATTATTTTCTGTACACTCTTACTAAATATATTTTGGGGAGCAATCAGAAAGCAAAATTCTCAACAGTTCTGGTAAAAATATAAACACCTGGCACCAGTATGCTTCCAGAAGTACCTTAACAATATCTAAATTCCAGAGACTTTAGCTCCTGCAATCACAAATCAGATAACTAATCATTTTTTCCTTCATCAGACATTTCTGAAAAGCCTGGATACACCACTGAGTATTGATGATGATAAGATTATCCGATGGCATCCTCAGTTTCGGCTTGATGAAGTTCCTGATATTGAACAGATAACCCTTCCTGAACCACCTGTAATTAAGACATTCACTTCTGCACAAGATGTTCTTGACAAGGGACGAGGATTCCTGGCACCCAAGGTAGACAACTTGTGTTTAATAATGTTTAGTACAGAAAACATCCACACCTCCCCTCCAGGCCAATAGGAATATAATATTATCTAATACTCTCTTGGCAGAATTTTCTGAGGCTGATGGGGACTAGGACAGATTTTGTATGAATAGGAAACAGTGCAACAAATTTATAGCTATACTGTAGCTACACCAAACTAAGCATTTGGATTATGACTCGAGAAAACTATGGGAACGCCATTTCAGTGTTACTGCACACTGTACTGTGTATGTGCTGTAAGTCTGTACCATATGTTTCCCTCTCAAAAATACAAAATTCACATTAAAATTATTCCACCTTATACATTGTAAATCTGGATAATCTTTAAGTTACAAATAATAATATACCATTCAATCATGTTTCATATTTTTGTTTTGCAGGTAGAGAAGGCTCTCAAGAACACAGCTATGAGAACAAAAGAGAAATCCAAAATAGAAATCACATACGACAGCCAGCCTAAAGTGGAAGAGAGTGATTCAAAGACTAACAACACAAAGGTCAATAATGTACTAAAAGGAGTTTCACAGGACCTACTCAACAAGGTTGGTATAAATGCAAGTAAAGTTTACTGTGACCATACATGTACCACCATCTCTTCCCGCGAGGGGCTCTTCCATGAGGTTTGCTCCACACACTATCACTAACTCCAATATTTACAGCACACAACACTTTTACTCAATGTTCAGATTTTATGGAGGGAGGAAAACTGGAGAGCCTGGAGAAAAACCCTCATGGCAAGGGAGAAAACAACACATCTAATGAACTCCAGTGACCCAACCTGTTGGACTCACAGCAGTGAGGCAACACAATAACAGTGTACACCACCCATGCAGTGGTTTGAGGGTTTTTCTCTTGGTTCTCTGGTTTTGCAGCAAGAAAACTACTTAATTCCAGTTCTTATGCCATCACTTGGGTTGGAACCTTGCTTGTGATTGTCCCACATTATTCCACAATTATGATAAGGGATCATTCATTATTTATGCCAGCAGGTGGGCTGGCAAGAATAAGGGGGGGTGGGCCTTCAAAAATTAATGACGGGATCACAATAATGACATGCATAGAAAGAGGGAATGACTGTCTTTAGGGGGGGAGGGGTCATGATGTTTAGGGTTAGGGCTGTACGATTCTTGCCAGCCCTCCCCCTGGGATAATTAATGAATGGTCCCTAAAGTACATTATATTTTGGTCTGTGTCATAACCAGCAATACAAAGATGGTTGGACTAAAGCAAAGTTTTGCAGTGTATGTCTTTTGGTCAACAAAATTTATTGCAATGATTTTCTTGTAGATTCGGCAAAAGGAAGCAAGAAAGCTAGAAGAGAAGCTGATGAGGGATCCAGTACTAGACAAAAAGATGGTAATGCAAGAGAGGCTGCCAGATCTATGCCGTATATTAAAAACGTATCCTTACCTTACCTAAGCTAAATTATTCCCAAACCAATAGTGGTTTTCATTAACCCGTGAAACAAAGTGTACTAATTAGAGTGTAATAGTCAGATAGACACAATGAAAAACAAAAGAACCAAAGTGTAATAAAGCATAATACGCTAAAGTGTATTTCACGGGTTAATGAAAACCACTCTAAAGAAATAAAGAAAAGAAATCAAACTTTCATTTTTTTTGTGGTATCACTGTTGAAATAGCTTTGAAAAGAGTGGCCATCTATACAATTTACATAAATGAAATATAAGGACCTACTTGTTTGTATGCATTTGTCTGAATTTAGTTCCTTAATTTATTGTTAGTTATTTTACAACAGAGAAAAAGGCTGCCATTCCTTTAGAGGATGCTACAGTTAAGCTTTCTGAAAGCTATAAATCCTCTTTAACTCCAGGTGAGTTTTCAGTATTTGCAACTCGTGTGACACCTTTTTTGGCGCTGGTCTTAAAAATTGCATGCTATAAATAGAGCAAGTGTTGTCTTTTTAAGTAATCACTAAATGCAAGAGGTTTGTATTTTATATCTCCCCAGGGCAAGTGAAGGAGCACTTGAATCTGTTGTCAGAGATAGCACCTGAATGGATATCACTACTGATGGTGCGCAAGTGTCCTTATATAAAGATTAACAGGAAAACAGACATTAACTCGATCATCAAGAAAGTCACACAGATAGAACTTAAATAGATGGTATTTTCCAGAACTGTACTTTATGCTGCCAAAACATACAGCAACTTTCCGCAAACTGAAAAAACAATTTCCATTTTTAGAAGCAAAGAATTGCAATTTCTGTCATATGAACAGCACCATAAGCATTTAAAGTGCTCCTCATTTTTAATACTCTCAAGACTTTTTCATTGGATTATCACATACACCAATCTTTAGGGTCTTTCAAAGTATGTCCATGTAGCACTGATATAGAGTAATTAACAAGTGATCTGTAAGGCAGGTCTGGAAAGTTCTTGCTCAGTTTGTGCAGTGTCTTAGAGTACAAAATTTAAGTTTCTTGATTTTAGAAATTTCTAATCTTGGAGGATAATTTAGAATTTGTTGAAAAAGCCTTCTGATTACTGTTAAAGATTATGGAGGTGCTTAGTGTTAGAACAGGTTGTCAACTGACTATTCTTCTAAGAAATGTTGTCTACCAAGAAAGCTATGATTTCCTTTGCTCCATCATATCTTGCATTAGCTAGACACTTGTCCAGTGGTGTTAAGATCAATTTTAAGAGCTATTAACATCTATCAGATCTTGAATGTTAAATTTCCTTTTACAATTTATGGTGGATTAGAATTTTTAGTTTATTTTAAACGTCTGACATTCTTATACCAACAGTACATGGTATGATGTTATATTTTGCATGCTATGTAAGGAGCAATTGTAGTGCAAAAGTTGCATTTTTGGCAACAGTGATCTCCATCAATAAAACCTGATGCCACATGATGGCCAAAACATTTACGTGTATGATTGAATTATTGAATTCACTGTTTGAATGGCTGTAGTTCAGTCGTTGGGTTGACATGGGTGTACAGTTTTAGGATAGGGGTGGGTTTTTTGTTTGGTGGGTTGGTGAACTGTAGGGGTATGTTGGGATAGTAGCTGAAGATGGTTGGGTTGGGTTGTGAGCTAGGTTACATGGGTTTTGATCTGCACTATTGGGTGAATGGTGTGGTCCAGTCTGAACACATTTGCTGTTATTTATCTATTTTGATGTGGGCAACCTTGACCTCCTGCTGTTGATGAAGGACAGAGCACAAGGAGGGAAAAGGATGTTGCAATATCCTGTATTATAAAAAATAAACTAACAATGTTTGAATCCGTAAAAATAATTACAATACTCATGAATAATTAATGAGGCAAAAACAAAATCATAAGTGTGGAGGAGTCTGTATATCTGATACTGATTCGTCCTGATTTGCATAAACTTTAAAGCTGATTTTCTCAGCCGAATTCACATATATGTTCAAAATTATAGTCAAACACGATCTAGGTAACCTAGACGTATCATAAGTAATATACAATATTCGCGTCCGATCTGTATGGGATCTACAATCTCTCGCCTGTGGCTCGAGCTTGTACATCCCATACAGATTGGCCGCTCATATTGTATACATTACATATAAAATATTTCATATTTATTTCTGCAAATTTTCCTTCAGTAAGCTAGTAAGTTTCTTGAGTATTCTCTTTTCTTTTGTTGGTTTCCATGGAGACTTGGGTTGGGCAGCACACTCATCTAAAACAGGGTCCAGTTTGTTAGCTGCATAGATTGGCAACCTCTTTAATATACCTGGTTCTGCCCAGATGGAAACAAACAAGTCACGGCAAATATTTTGTAGGTTATTGGAAACAACTCTACTTGTGCAAAGGTTTAACTTTTTGTCACATAAAGACATACAGTCAAAAAAAGTGCAGTCATTATTATTAGAGCAGTTTCCTTGTGCCATGTACTGTTTCATCTGAGGTGATGTGAACACTGTGTCTATATCCAAGGCAACAACTGTCCCATTTTCATTAACACCAAAATTAGCAGGCTGAACATCACAGTGATGAAGCTTCCCAAGGGAAGTTCTCTTAAACTCTCTAACAAGATCAAGTAATTCTTGTGCAATGTGGACTCTCTTTCTCCATGGCTTTGGTTTCCTGAAGAACACATTTAAGTGGCCTTCCAAGCTTTCTACTCTTTCCATAGCATAGAAAACACCACAAAATCCATAGACTCTTGGTATATGTTTCATCTCTTGTAGCAGCTGAAGATTGATGAATTCCTCTTGCTGAATCAGTTGCCATAGGCTTCTCATGTCAGCAAATGAAAAGTTTGTAAGCGGATGAGGATGGTACATCTGAGTTAGAATGTCCTTGGGAGATAAGTGCTGTCTGAGCTTTTCATAGTGAACTTCACTGAGCACATGTTCATAGATGAAATCTGCATACTCAGTGAGGTAATATCCTGGTTTCTTGGGTGAATCTTAAAAAAAGAAAAAAAAACTGACTACACTATACTAGATAATTGAAATTTCAAAAGTGTTGGAAGGGACTAATTTGGAGGTAGAGCATTAGTCTTGTGCAGGAGGTCATGGGTTCAAATCCTGGCTGGCCCAACACTCAGGGTCTTAAAATGACTGAGGAGAAGGTGCTGCCTTTGTAATGACATCAGTCTGTTGTGTGGGAGGTCATGGGTTCAAATCCTGTCTGGACCAACACTCAGGGTCTTAAAATGACTGAGGAGAAGGTGCTGCCTTTGTAATTACATCAGTCTGTTGTGTCATGGGTTTGATCCCTGGCTGGACCAACACTCAGGGGCATAAAATAACTAAGGAGTGTTGTCTTTGTAAATACATGTGCAAACTATGGCCAGATCTTAGCTTCAAGCCTGCATAGCAGCATGAGTGGATGGGGTCAAGGACAGAGATTGAACACATCCTCCAAACTTCTTGCGATGCAACAGGCTAAGACCTTCAGGTGCCTTGGATGACCTTGTTAATGGATGTCATTATTATCAAAATGTTACATGTTATAACAATTACCCTCTATAAACATATCAGGCAGTTGGTTTTAATTTTGTGGTTGTAATAACATACAAGCATTTACCTAGGTCAGAATTGGCCAAGATATAGGCAATCCTCGAGTCTTCAAACTCATAGCTTCGTGATTTTTCTTTCTTCTTGAACACTACCATCTTGTTTCCCCATTTTCCAGTAAAAACAAATGTGGTGTTTTTGTGGCTGATGCAACTTGACAGGGTTAACTTCTTGGTGACACAGAGATCATGACAAAGATTACCACCAACCTCATACTTGAAATACCCTGAACACTAAAAGAAAGTGCCAATCACCAATGGGCTGGTCATTAATTAGAGGGGGCTGGTGCATTTTAATTTTATGTTTTTGAAAAGCCATACCCCTTTACTACAGCATACCATAACATGTCTTATTTAAATTTAGGTGAGCCCCCTCAAAGGCTTGCCCAGACTTGGGTGACCCTCCCCTTCGAGTTTGCACAAAAAATAATGACCCCCTCCCCATTTGCACCAGCCCTCCCCCTTTAAATTAATGATTGGTCTATTAATAGTATATTAACCACTTCACTGGTCAAACACAAAGCACACGATTGAAGGTGTGAGGTACCAACTTGAATTATCCTTTGAACTACCTTCCAGCCTATTGAATACTTTGTAATTCCCAAAAGATTTGAATTGGGTAGAAACGTACATAGCAACGTGTTAGCCAATTAGGTCTATCACATACAACATGAAATCAAGCTAAAAACTTGTATCTTGTTGTTTGCAAACAAAAAAAAAGAATTTTTGAAGCTTTCTTTACCACATATGGGCAGAATCACATTCAACAATAAAATTCACTGGGCCATGAAAAATCCAGTTCCAGCTCAAATATCAGCTGTTTTTACAAGTCGTAGCCTTGTTTGTGTGTTGTATATACTTAGCAACTGCACATGTGAATAATATGAATAGCTTGTTATCCTTCATATCACTGCACATCAAAACTATTGTGTTCATGCAAAGTGCCCATAAGAGTGAAAATAAAATGTTTTAAGGCCTACACACACTAAGGGTTTTGCTTTGGGAACAGGCTCCAGGGTCATTTTGCTTCTTCATGTGTACCAAAGATTTCATGTAAAAAGGTTGTCGCGGGAGCAGAATTTTGCCCCTGGCTCACACTTCCTGATATTAAACTGGTTGAACATCAGCAAGCTCTCGTGTGTACTGCTTGTGCAAAATGACCCAGGAGCCTGTCCCTGGAGCAAAACTCTTACTGTGTAATTGAATCTTGGAAATGATTTTTCACCAGTCTTACTACCCCTCCCCCTACACTTCCTGCATTCTGCAAACGACTGCCCCCTCTAAAGGATTCATGTGGTTCCACACGCACGGCATGAAGATACCTCCTCCGTCAGGAAAGAGGGCTCCTATTACGTCACACAGGAATGTATCAGTTGGTGTGATCGAAGTTACTAATCACCGTAACACTGTTTTATCGCGTCAATAGATAAATAATAAGTGTGCTGACATCGTATCAGTTTTTCGTGAGTAGTGGTTAGAATCACCTCCGCTTCTACACTGCATGCCGATAGAATAGATAACATAACAGGCTGCCTACCAACACGAAATAAATTGTTTCCTACTTAATAAAAAACTAGACACGGTTTACCGTGACTTAGAATACAAACGTATAGATTATATTATTGTTTACTAACCAAATTAGAGAGGATTTTTTGGCGGGCATGTAACGCTTGGCAACTCCATTCCTTTTGCCAAACGAACAAGAATCCTTGAGGTATGCTAGAGAAATAACTGTTGATGATATGAGTGATCAATAGTGTAAAAGCTATGCACAGTAAAGGCTTCTTTCTGCCACGAATAGGACCACACCATCGTCGTCTCATGACTCCCATAAACTTCTTCTACTTCCGGCATTTTGTTACATATTGGAATGTAGTCACTCTTGGTCAGCGGTTGTTTCGTGAGAAATGAAAAGTGAGAAATAGAAAGAAAGGAAAGAAAACTGCGACACACTCGAACCGTGAATACATTAACTCCAATTTTCATTCATAGTTTTGTATCTTTAACTTGTTAAAAAAGCTTGAAAATCATGCTTGAATCTTTTCTGCCACATAACAAATGCTTTTTAGAAAAGGTTAAGAAAAGTGTTCACGGCCCGAGTGTCCGCTCAGTAAAAGAAAAAGAAAAAAATGAGAAAATAAATGGAAGAGAAAGATCCACATTTGAAAGACATGAGAAATTGAAAAGAAAATAATGAGAAAGCTGGTGCAAAACTACGAGATTAAGCCTGTTTTTCTTAAGGTACTAATATCGACAGAGAGCTCCAAAGTATACCTTTCCTTTGCATTTTTCGGAAAAGAAAAATTCCTTTGAAAGCTTTAGTCTAAATCATCACCTGAATACAATACCACTTCTGTCTCAAACACAGCTGCTTTGACGCCAGTACCCCCAGCAATGAAATCAGGTACGTGACGCCAACCTAAACACCGGAAGTGCTGTCATGTCAACCTTAAAGTTACTTCCGGTAGTCGTAGGCTACAAAGTGCGTGTCAGCTTTCGAAGTCCATTTCAAATACAATTTTACTCACTCAATCCTGTTTGAGCATTTTAAAACAGAGTTTTTTCCTCCAGCTAGATGGTAAGGGCGTGAAGTGTAGAATCTAAGGCATCTTGGCCCTTTTAAAACTGGGTCAAAGACAGAAGTTCCACTATTGTACCGCACCCGTTCTGTGACGATAACTATCGGTATGTCAGAGTTTTGGTGTGCATCTCAGACGGCGCGTGCCTCTATTGTGTTAACAGAAGGGATGCGTTCTCAGCCAATCACACCTCAGGGATTTGGCATCAAATTGACAGGTCATACAAAAGGCGTGACATCAAGTCGTTTCGGTAAGGGATGAATATTAGTATATTATAACCTCACTTAGCGGAAGTTTCGTCATTTTAGGTATGAAGTTTCAGAAAGGCAAAGAACACGCTTAAGAATAACTAAAATCTGAGTAAAACAGACGAAAAACACGAGTGCTGGTAATCATTAAGGAGCGTTTTATCAAGGCATCGTTCAAATTTATCATAATCATGCCGAGAGTAGTACCGGAGCAAAAACAAAAATACGAAAATGATGAGACATTTAGAAAGTTAGCCAGAGAATCTGAGGTAAATGCAACTTCTTTGAACTACTTTCTCCTTTAAAATCTCTCAAAAATTCTTTCCCTCTTGCCACCAGACATAGAACTCTAGAACTGTTATGTTATTTTTCAGATAAAATACACAGCTTATAGAGACAGATCTCACGAAGAAAGAGTAGTGCGATTTCAGACAGAAATCCGTGACGGACAAGCTCACGTTGTAAGATCATAATATAACCTCGATTCCTTAGAAAAACTTGTCGTTCTTTGGTTAAAATTTTGAAAAAATCAAATTAGTCTAAATCTAGCGAATTTTAATCTTGTTTCAGGCGTATGTTTCTTCGGGAACGAATTTCATCCTCACTTTTCCTAAGAATGAAGATGGAAGTATATCAAAGGAATATTTGGATTTTGAAAGAGAGCCAGGAAAGGTATGCTTTTTGAGAGAATAATATTAACATTGATGAATAATAACTTAACTTTAAAACGAAAAAAAAATGAAAAAGAATGCTCAATATGTCGGTATGTAGTTTGCGGCTTTGGGATTTTTTGTTTACAATTCATTTCAGTTTTAGAAGCGTTGGGAATCTTGCCAGTATTGTCAGTTTTTTAACTTTTTTCCAAGTCACAAACTTTTATATCCTTTTAAAAATTATTTTCTCTTTGAGGTAATTTTCATGGCCTTTCAAGAGTAATTTTTACATTCTTTACTCCAAAAACAGCTGGCTAATAAAGTTACCGAACAGGTTTATTCAAAACAAGCCTTCAGAGTAAACCTCGTAACCGCACTTTCAGTTTTAGGCTCCGTCTCGTCTTACACACGCATCACCACAGGAAGTGCTCCAACTTGCAAACAAGACGGTGCCTTCGTTTCACATTTTCGGCTTTCAACAAATATCCAGCCAATTTTAGTAGCTAGAGAAATATCCAAAGATATTTTCGAACGTATTGACAAGATCTGTACACGTGCGGGTGGACACTAGTGAATTATTAATGGCGTAAGTGATTGTATAAAGAAGCAGTTGAATGGCTTCCCGGCGTTCGAAAGGGTTCTTTCGTATTGTTTACAGCGAGAAGTACGCCGTATATTGCCTTAATTCTCCAATTACAAATCACTTATACTCAGTTCTGTTTCGGAAACTAGCTGCCTTTGGTCTTGTATGGGGACAATTGTTCATTGAATTACCGTCTTAGCGAGACGTTCCGGACAAAAGGCAGACTGAAGTTGAGAGAAAACGGATTCTAAAAACCAGACAAGTTCCGATGTAACAGATTGGAAAATAACTAGCTTCCGGTTCAAATCTAAAATCATTTGTCATGTTTCAAATCCTCCAAAACATATTTCCTATTATGAATGAATGTTCCAAAAATAATTTTAAACGAAAGAGAGTTTTGGAATATTAAGATAATAAATTTATTCCATAAGGTTTTTCTAATTGTTTTTGCAGTAGAACAGAGTCTTTCCGATCGGTATAACTCTACAAGCTCTGAAGCTGAAAGCGAATATTGCATAAATCAAAAACAACAAAAGAAAAAGCGATTCTCGCTATTTCTTCGCCTCATCAGAGTAGTTCTTTTTTTTTCGAGAAATCATTCAATCCCGGACAGGTGGCTATAGATTTTTTTTCAACATCGATCATTACTTTACAACTCCCGGTTATCGCTATTGTCCTACGATTATCTCATTTGATAGCTCGCTTATTCATTGACAAACCCATTTAGTCGCTAATTGCACAAAAATAGTACTTAAGAGAGCTTTTTGCCGGCTTCTTCTTCTTTGAATATTTCGTTTTCATAACGAACATGAATATTTATGATTTTGGTTGCTAACATTTGTTGAACATTTCGCGTTTTTCTTTGCTGGAAGCGCTTATTTCGGTACACAAGTAGAGCGCAGACTAGTGATGTTGAAGATTGAATTGTTTACATTAAAAATAAATAAACTCCAATAATGCTTGTAATAATACCTTCAGTATATGAACTAGCCGTCAAGTTGTCATAATTTGTATTTTATAAACAATCTTGCCAAAGTAGAACTAAATAAATTAAAAAATAATTTATCGATTTTAATATTGTAAATGTAAGAATTTCTTAATGTTATTCTGTTAAAGCAATAAGGTTTTGTGGAGTGCAGACATGAAACTAGACCAGTGATAGGGTTATCTTTAATGCCAGGGGAGGGTCACAGACCTCACACATAGGGCTAAAAAACAAGCTATTCTTCAACTCAAAGACATTCTGTGGATGCAAAATTAATCAGGGATATGAAGCAATGATAAGAGATAACAGGAAAGAGTTTCAGCTTAGATAAGGAGGGATTCTGAGCGACACTGAACAGAATAATAGACCTTGGATTAAAAGAAAAACTTTTATAAGTTTGAATAGATTTAAGAGGCGCCATCTACCAAGGTTGTAGACAAGAAAAAACTAGCCTCTGGACCTTCTTAGAGTTATCCTGTGTATTGAAGTCAAGCATCAAGTTAAATGTAAACACTGGCAATTATTATCAAAGGATTTTTGAACATTTACTGATCCCTCCTGATGCGTTATAGGACTTTATTGATCCCCTCTTTATCAATTGAATAGTCCACTTTCGATATTTTGGTTGAGTGATCACACACAATAAGATCTCAACCGAGGTTCCGGGGAAACAATAAAATTATTGTAATTATTCTTTTGTTTCTCTGGAGCCTCAATTCAGTCCTTATTGTTTGTGATCACTCAACCAAAATACTGAAAGTGGGCTATTTACTCACAGCTTTATGTGATCACCCTTATTGTTGCTTATTCTTTGGCTGATGCCACTACATTCTTTGCAAAACTTTGTGATCCGCCTACATCCTTTGACCCCCCCAGGTGATAACTAACTGGTCCCTTAAGCTGGCAGTACACATTGAAGTTTTTTCTTGTGCTGGCAATGCAATTTTAGATTTTGTTGCAGAGAAATATGCAGCACCCATCATCACTCTGCAGTATTCATGCAATGTTCAAAATGTGGCTGAGAAAAGTTCAAATTTTTTATTTCTCTGCAACAAATTTTTTGTTGTGAGGCACTGTTGCTGGTGTTGTCCCAGACATGATACACTTGACAATTTCACTCTCACAACAAGGTCTCCAAAATTGCATTGCCAGAGTGAAAAAATTGCAGTATCACCAGCTTAAGTTCTGATTGCATCATAGCAGTATTAACAGCAATATTTAAATTTTTGAGATCTTGATTGCTGGTTTCTGATTGCCCATAAGTATGAAGTCTCCAGAAAGAATGCAAGATATATTCTGATGAAACTGACCTTTTACAACCATGACCTCGCAATCCATACTGATGAGATATCAGATGGCTTTACTCAGACTCTAGTGAGACCCTTTCCTAATAAAGCCACATTAACCCCTTTTGAATTAATCTTATTGCCCTATTGCATTTCAGTCTTGTACCCCCAGGGCACATGGGAATGTTGCAAAATCCTCTAACTTTAGGCAATCCATATTAGATGTTATTGTAAATCTCCTTGACATTAATATTCATTAAGTATGTAGTAGATATTTCTGATAAAAGGCAAAATATAAGGATAATATTAATATTAAGAAGTGAAAAAGTTAAAGTGCTTCAACTAGTGAGGCCAACCATAGGTTACAAATTAAGAAGTCTTTATAGTCTACAAGTAAAGTGTACAGTAATTAGGTGCTGTGTTTGCATTTTTCTGTGTGCTGCATGCTTTTTGCTGATTCTATAAATGGAAACTAGTGTGTAAACTGGTATATACTGTGTTGGTGTATGATAAATGCAAAATACAATAACCAATAAAAGAAAATGTGTAACACTTTGGAAAAAGTAAAGTTAAGTATGTTTTTCTATGGTGTTACAGATTTCCTTTTATTGTTCACTGTATTTCTGATTCTATGTGTTCTGTGTAGGTTCATGTCAAAAGTCATTTCATCTTGAATGGTGTATGTGTGATATTCAGAGGATGGATAGACCTACAACGATTGGATGGCATTGGATTCGTTGACTTTGATGAAGAAAAAGCAAAGGTGAGTTGGGGGTGGACTAAAGCATCAACAACAATTATACCAATATGCTAAAGCATTTTTTGCTTGGGTGGGAAATTTATGGTACTCACAAGACATGCAGAAACACTGTAATGGCTTCCCATAAGAATGGTTATCGTAGCAGTGGGATGCATGGCATTGACTTTAGTTACAGCACATACACAGTACAGTATAATACACTGAAATGGCTTTGCACAAGAATTTTTTGTATGAGTGGGAAAATTTACGATTCTGACTTATAGGACATACACAGTATCATATGCTGCAATGTTCTGGTTCGATGTAAAATACTGCAATATTTCACAATGAATCAACTCAATGGCATTGTTACACAGTTTTTTTTTTTTTTTTTTTTTAGACATTTCACAATCTTCAGCAGGACATTGATGAGTCATGTAATGTGAAGTTATTTTTGGAATGTTTCAGAAAGAAGATAAAGTAATGCGTGAAAGTCTAGAACAAACCAAACAAAGACTTGCTGAGTTTGAAGAAAGGCAAAGACAGTGGAGAGAAGAGCAACAGAGAAAGGAGAATGAGGCAAGTACCCACCAGCATATATATAGGTAAATAAATGCAGGGAGTTTTTTTGTATTTTAAGGAAAAATCCAAGTAAGGGTACTTGAAACTGCTGTTTTGCACTTCATGAAGTTTTATTCCCTTTAGTATTATTTTTTTCTTTGGAGTAATGATTGACAATTAAAAAAATTTAATTTCTCAAGTTTCAAATAAAGATGTACACAAACTGGGCTGTATTCAGGATTATTCTAGGTAGGGGATGAGCCCCCCCTCCCACAAAGCTTATGAAATCATCCCCCAATACAAATTACATCCAATAGGCCATTTTTATGATTGTGGTTTACTACCACTACAAGAATGCTTTTTCAAAATGTTTCCAATTTATTTTTCTCTTCTGGGAATATAGAGACAATTGGTGAAATTTGCCTGACATTTGACAATAGAAGCTGCTCAAAGCATTCTGGTAGTGGTAGTAAATCACACCATCATGCAAATGTATTGGAGGTGGCAGAACACAGACAACTAAGTAGCCCCTGTATACATCTGTGCTAAAGACTTATGTGGTGTACATATTAAATTTTTCCTATTAATAATCCAATCTCATTCTTCATTGATTACATGAAATGTAGTTTAAACGAAACACCTTATCAGTTTTAAGTTCAAAATGTGTGGGGAAGTTTGCCTACAGAGAGTACCCTTTCTAGGATTTGACTTTTTGTTTTTTAATATAACTGTAAACCTGATAGTTGCCTTCAAGTTGTTGTCTGAACTGTATGGTATGCTGTCACTGGGAGGACAACTCTACACTCCTCAATGATGGGATAGATGTAGCAGATTTCGTATGAGTGGGAAAAGCTACAACAAATCTGTAGCCATACCTTACTGTAACTGTAACTATGCATTGTGATTGGCTGATTCACATGAAAACAGTAGGAAGCCAATTTAGTGTTACTGCATACTGTAATGTTAGTCAGTACTGTACCTTTACCACTCAATGAAAATCACTCTACCTTGAAAATTAGGAATGCTTGAATTAGGGACCAACATGGGGGGTGGGGGGGTGGAGAATTAAGGAATGGATTTTCAAGTCCCCTTTCCCGCTCTACTCCTAGTGCAATGTATAATGATCCCCTGTTTATTTGATCATGCTTTTTCTTGAAAAGTAGTGACCTACTCCTTTACAAGCCCCCCTACCCCATCCCCTCCAAATGTTGACTGGTCAGACCACTTAGTATGTGTAATAAGATTGGATGATCATTACTGTTAATAAGTTATTCTCTTCTTTGCAGACAAAACTAGGGTTACGGCATCACCAGGGACACCACAGTAAATAACAGCTACAGCAGCTAAATGTATCATTCATATATTATTATTAATATATATATATATAAATAGATTTTAATAGTTTATATTACACCTTGATATAGTTCTAGAACATAATACCTAATGTCCTAAAGAGTAATGGCACTTAAGACCTGTGAAATACTTCTAAGTCTAATGGAGATTAGTAGACACTAATTCCATTGTTTTCTTATGTGTCTATATGTCTATTAGACTTTAACTATTAGTTTCTGTTTCATGGGTTAAGTGCCATCACTGTCGCAGCTAATGCTACTGATAAGGTGGATATCTAGCTATCATATGGGAGTGATTTCCTTGTGGTCTCATAGTCACTGATCTATCTGATATGCACTAAATCTTAATCTAAACTCTGATCAATACCTTGGCATTTCCAAGCCATGTTCAGCATTTTCCATTTGGTATATGATCACAGTTGTCTTAGTTATGCTTAAGTGTTAATTACAGCCATCATTCCCTTTGAGCAGACAGGAACTCTGTTTGCAGGGAAAGTAGTGACCTACTCTATAAGCTTTACAGTCAAAGGACATGAAGCGTGCCCCCCTAGACTGCATTAATGATTTCATTATTCGAATATTGAGTTGATTTT
>WUAP02156565.1:0-10298 GCA_015163945.2 Stichodactyla helianthus
CTTGACCTCCAGGAACGCCTGGAAATTGTTTTAAAAGTCGATCGGCGGAGTAGCAAATAGTTTTTACAAGTCGATCATCGGAGTAGCACATAGTTTTTACAAGTCGATCGGCGGAGTAGCAATTTTTGCAAGTCGATCGGCGGAGTAGCAAATAGTTTTTGCAAGTCGATTGCGAAACAAAGGTGGTGTTTCAAAAGTCAAAACGTAGAAAAAAATTTATTTCACAAATCATTACTGGGTTTCGCAACTCAAAATGGAGTTCAACAAGATTATTAATTTTGACCCTGATCACGCGCCATACTGGGTCGCGTAATTTTGAAAATAGGTGTAAAAATAAGGTTTATTCACAACATTCGGTGTATTTGAACTCATTACTCCATTTTGAAGCTTAAAGCAGTTGGAAGTTCAGAAAACAACTTTGCAAAAATTAGGAAATAATTTTAGAATACCCCGCACCACAGTGTGTGCATATCATTTAAGGGGGAATTCTAAAGTTGTACCTAATCGTCCTCACAGTAACAATATTCAAGGTTTATTAATGGAAATATTAGTCACCTTAATTATGATTTTCCGATAGTAACCACTGCACAGACTGAAAAATTTTCCTAACGAAACACACTGTTAGCTAGAATAAAGAATACGCAGAAAAAAGTTTCTACGGCGTTTTAATAAGAAAGTCACGCTGCTACCATAAGCTGGTCTTTCAGCCTTAGACTTCTGCTTGGGCCTTTCCCTTATTACCGAGAGACGTTTCTTTGAATACATTAAGCTATCCACTTTCAAGAAATCACTCGTTTGGTAGCTTTTTTGCTGCATTATAAAGACCAAAACTTCAACTCGCCACTAACATGACCGCCATCTTGAATTCACTCTCGAACTCGATCTGTTCTGAGCTTAGTTTCCATGGCGACAAGGAATTGTCAAATCTCATTGGTCGAGCCGTTGTTTACTATCGTGACGTAGTAGGTGCGTAAAAACCACCACCTTCCCGGACTGATTATACGAGACGGACTTACATTTTGTATGAAGTCGTCCTCTGTCTTTATTAATTCTTTTGAGATAAAAAGATATTATAATGGCTATCAGTTCCAGTTCCAATAACAACTGCGAGTCTGAAACTAAATAGTACTACTACTCTTTATTACACTTTATTACACTCTAATTAGTACACTTTGTTTCACGGGTTAATGAAAACCACTCTATAAATACAACTGCCTTGTAATACACTACACACTTCACTATAGACACTTGTACACAAAGGGCTACAGCAACACAGTCATCTGGTTTATGCAGACCTCGAGTGTCGAGTACGGAAAACGGTCTGAGTAAAGAAAACCTTCTCAAAAGCCACGCTGTCTTAGGGAAAGCTCATTCCGGCTCAACTGATTCTGTAAGCCCAATGGCTACTACTAAAATTAGTGCTCTACCAAATAAACGTCAGATCACTAGAACAACGGCCTGTCCACGCTAGTTTCCCCGAAGTTACGGAACAACAAAAAATCACCCCGTAACACTAGTTTCGTCTTTAATAAAGACCTTTTCAATAATTCTATGTGTTGACAGTTTTGCATTAGACTTGCCCCAAGTCGACCTGTCTTGGACTCACAGAAGCAAAGAAGTAGAATACTAGGGAGTGTCGCCAGAGCAGCATGACGTTCCGGTATGAAGTGGTAAACTCTGCGCTAAGGGCATACGAGAAAATCCTTGCATTGGACCAAGCAGGGGAAAGACCGATGTATAGACCGAAAGACTGGAGAAGAACCGAAAGGTTGAGAAGAACCGAAAGAGAGATTGAGAAGGAGAGTAAAAAGAAGACATGGTATAAGAAAGGAGGATTCGCTAGCGTCGTGTTTGTACCAGCTACTATTTCAGAGCTAAGAAGGATACTACAAGAGGATATCTGCGCGTTTAACTTAAAGATAAAAGTGGTTGAGAAAGAGGGTACCGAGATCAAATCCGTTCGAGAAGGAATCATGCAGAAGAGAGGACTGCCTGGTGTGCCAAACGGATGGAAAAGGACGTTGTGGGACTTCAGGTGTGACATATGAAATCAATTGTAACGCTTGTGGGCATAAGTACATTGGGGAAGCAGCGAGAAATGCGTACACACGAGGGAAGGAGCACTTGAAGGCCATGGATGACACACAAAGCGAGCAATCAGTACTTAGAAAACACTGCAAGGGCAAACACGGAGGATTAGTTACTGATTTCACTATGAATGTTACTGGTACCTTTGCAGGCGATCCTATGCTGCGCCAGATAATGGAATCGGTTAAGATCAGGGGCGCAGACCAAAACGTCAGACTAATTATAACACTAAATTTGAATGGAACTATATGAAGATGCCGTAGGGTAAAAGTTGATCAAACGCGCGCTATATTATTTTCATTCTTAGCGCGCGCTTTCATTTTCTTTTTCACTCGCGTATATATACAAACGTAACTGTCAAAATAATAGAATTATCCCTAGGGCTCCCCGACAGAGGTTCAGAGTTGTCTAGTAACCAGTCCTGGTCGCGCGGAGCGCCCGGATTTTGCTCGACACATGCGAACGGTAAGTTAGAATTCTCGGTTTTGTTTTCTCCAATTTTAGTCCAGAACTAGATATTTCTTTTAGCCTCTTGTCGGAAACAAGGCATGAAAGGTATCATTTTATGTGCTGAATAAGTTTGAATTCAGTTATTTTGGGAATTCGTATGTGAAAAATGCCTTTTTCTTGGAGCCGTCTTATGGTGGTCTTGACTGGACTTTCCTCCCTTGCCAATTATTATAACTATGGAGGAAGAAATTTTTAAAAAAACATTTTAATCCATTCTAGAGGTTAAATAAAGAAGACACAAACAATTTTAGAAGGTTGAAATTTTATTTTTCATGTTCTTAACATTTTTTTCTAATTCCTGTCAGATTCATTGCTTGGGCTCCCTGTGGTAAAATTAGAAGGGTAGGCTCAAAGTGGGCGCTGCCCAGCTCTAAGCTTTTTTTTCATAAAAGAGTGCAAGGCTGCCGACTATCAGAGCCAAATCTTATTGTTTGCGGTACTTTCTTTCACTCTCTCGAGATTTCTCTCAAACAGTTGGGGTGGGGAAAAAATTTTTTTTGCATGTGCGCGTCGTGTGGAGTTTCAAGTCTGTTTGAATTCATTTTGCGTGTTTTTCGAGCTTAAGTTCATAAGTCGGCAGCCCTGCACTCTTTTATACAAGAAAGACCGGTGTACTTTTTTTCTTTCAGCACTAGCGATTGCAAATTTAGCGATAACGATTCAAATTTTGCATGTACGATTGGTAGTTATCGATAGCCATTTTTATTTTTGGCACAAATTGAACGCCATAGGGGAACGAGATTGGCATTGGCAGGGCAGATAGTCGAAGTGGAGTGGAGTTTGGAGTCGAGAGTGGGGTGGACTTGAGCACGAAAGCACAAGGAGTAGATAAAAGTGAAAATGAAAAAAGAAATCGTATTTCATTTGATTTTCTTTACTCTGAGACCGAGATACGGTCTGCTATCTAGTACGAAAAAAAACATATATTTTAAATGCATATTTTACAACTCCATCACTCCCCGTAATAAGTCTACCACTACACTCAATATTTACAGCAAACAATTCTCAGCTCACTGATTTTTACGGAGAGAGGAAAACAGGAAAACCCAGAAAAAACTCGTGGCAAGCCGAGAGAACAACACATGGCTAACAAACTCGAATCACATGTGGCATCGCAGGGCTCGTACTGTTGAATATGTTGAAGTCTGAATTTTTGTCAGTTATTCTACTACCAAGCATTCGATAATTCTACAGGAACAAATACGAGAAAGATAGTGTAGAAAGGGGAACGAAATCTTCCGGAAATTAAGATGATGGACGTTGTTTTGTAAAATATTAGTCATACTCAAGTCTATTCTAGTCCTTGCTACCACCACAAGACAACAGGATAACAAGCAGGAATAGACCCTTTCAGCTTCGCATGCAAATTGCCCATTTCAGACCACGTGACATTCTCTTGGGAATCGTTCTTTTATTATGAAAATGTTAACCTATCAACATAAGAAAGAAATAATTCCCAAGAGTGACATCACGTGATCTGAAATGGGTAAACAAACAACGAAGCTGAAAGGGTCTATTAAGATTAAGCTAAAGCTAAATCCTACCCACGCCGAGTGACGCATACGGCGGCGCCTATCTCCGTTTCCGTAGCCCTAAGGTCACACAGCTACATACTTAGTGAAAGCCACAGCAGGGGGCTGGTCTGCTGGTGGCTCCGTGTGTTTAACTTCCATACTCCATACCATTTATACTGAGTACCAAGCTGGCAGGCAGTATGTTCCATTTTTAACGTCTTTTGTATGACGTGGCCGGGGCTCGAACCCGCGACCTCCCAGTCATGAGGCGGATACTCTACCACTAGGCCACATGACTGGTGATGGAATTAAAATTAGCAGAAAGTAAATTTGGTATTCATGTCCTTGGTACCCCTCCCCCCCCACAAACACACACACACCCCGAAAGCGGGAAGACATTTAAGGCACTAAAATAGCCATGTGCACAAGCTTGATTTTGTAACACAAAGCAAGAACTCCTAGCTATATTTTGAAATAATGAAAGAAAAGGAACATTTACTTTCAGTCGAAGTCCGAAGTCCAATAGGAAGTGGCCTCGTAATCAGGCAGTGTTTGAAGGGTCTGAGAACTAGAATACAACCACGTGATGTGATGGACCAATCAGATTGGTCATGTGGTGTAGATTGGTGTCGGCGCGTCGTGGCTTTAGTTCTCTTTGATCTCTCCCTTCGTTTTGCCGGTTGAAGACGCCATTTTTACTCAGCATTATCCCCTAATTACTCGATCAGAAAAACTCTAAACCCAAAGTAAGTAGCACATTTTGTACTTTGGTATTCATTCAAATAACTGGCCCACATATTGTTTACTACAGCGATCGTTATGTGATTGATTTTAAGTGTTACATTTTCCCCTCAGTGTTTGCTTGACTAACGTTAAGAATTCCAAAGCGTGGTCTGCCAAAGATTCGTTCGATTTCAACGAATATTGGCTGAAGTTATTAGTTCCTACATCTTTGATTCGTTCCTCTATTGGCACAGGATAATTGCTGTATTTCTGGGGCGTATTTTAGTATTTCTTTGTCATTTGTGTGCCGGTATATGGCTGGCTTCTCTTTCACCATTTCACGTGTTAGTCTGAAATTCTTCCCCCAAAGTGGTTTAGCTAATCGTTCAAGGATGTTATCGATTGCTTGTATTTTTAGAAATGTTTTTATTGAACTTATAGTCATCAAAATTATGTTAAGTTTTACGCGATCAATACGTTTGGCGGATAAAATTTGCGAGCACTTCTTACATCTTGTAGATGTTATACCTGTGGTAGCCGTGTGTTGCGCAATTATGACGTCTTCCAGAGTAACTATTTAATAGAATGGTTTGCAGGTATTGCGTGACATTTAAAATATTGCCTCGCTGTTCTTAAAAATACCATATTTAAAAAGAACATCCCAAAATTAGTGAATTTGGAAACAGCTAGCGTACCAGCATACATTCATTGTAAAAATACGACCTTGATCGTCGATAACTTCGTCCATATTTACTGGATTGTCCTCAAAATTTCCAAATGTATGAAAACTGGTTACTATGCGATTGGCATCCAGACATGCATTTCCATGCAATAGTATAGATCATTGACATGGCTACCATGGGATTGTTTGATGATATAATACTGCTATTTCCAGTTAAGCATGCCTTTTTTTATTGGATCAAAATACATTTGGAGTCATCAGTTCCTACACCACTTGTTTGGGCACGTGAACTTGCTTGAGATGATGTATCAACTTGATATTGAAAGCAATTGAAATTGTGCTGTTATTTATTGTTTGAAGGAAATAAATCCTGCATGAAAATGAACAAACTTGGTAGGACATATGGGCTCAAGATTTTTAGGTTCTTTGCTAAATCAAATTTTACACATTTTTCACTGGAATACTCAACTTTGATGTGAAACTTCATTGTCAAAGTAAACAAGTACTAATTTGATAGCTTTCAAAATCAAGTTGACATGCTTTCTGACAGCAAGATAAATTGCCAACACAAATGTATTTATTGGGTTATTATATTATTCAAGACATGGGAACTGATGAGTTCAAACTTATTTCAATGCATCAAGAAAGGTGCCCTCAAATGGAAATAGCAATGAAAGGAATGAGATAATAAAAGAAAGGAGGAAAAACAAAAATCTTGTTGACAAAAGATCACTTAAAAGGATTCAGCTCCTTGTTGATATACAAAAGTTTGAAGTTTGTAGCAATTCTACTGGTGTATGAAATGATGAAATAGAAGCTGTCTTTTTGATAAACAGATTTTATTTTATTTCATGATGCTCATAAAAAGGAACTCTAGACAGTTCTTTATCTCAAGCTTCTAACAACTTGAAGAAAATGGATCAAATCATTTGGAAAAACATGATTGTCAGTCAGTGTCATGTGTAGAATTGCAACAGTATGACAACCATAGATAAAAGGTCCTTAGGTATCATGTGTCTGTTGTTATCCTATTGGTTGAGATAGCTTGCTTTCTATTGTTACATTACTCATTACACTTAATTTACCAACATTGAGGTTTATGTATTAGGCAACTGAAATGAATTATTTTCTGGAAAAAACAATGGCATAGTGTCTACCACTTCATTAGAAGCAGTAGACACAAAAAGGAATTACAAATCTTTTGTTAAATTCATCAATCATGGTTTACTGCATCACAAAATTAACAGCAAAAACACTTAACACCAACACTTTCTGTTCATTTATGACATCTTGGGCATAAGTGTACCATTTCTTGTTTCCCATTTGTATCTGTAACATACATTTGAATAGTTGTTGAGAGATTAATACATGTTTTACATTTTGTTTGTTTAGATGTCTAAGCCCCTGGAAAAGAAACTGCATTTTATTGAAAACTTTGGCCTTAGTGGAGCAGCTGCTATCATCTCCAAAACAGCTGCTGCACCCATTGAACGTGTGAAACTTCTGGTCCAAAATCAAGATGAAATGTTGAAGCAAGGACGTCTTGATAAGCCTTACAGGGGTGTTATTGATTGTACAACAAGAACCTACAGGGCAGAGGGGCTCCTGTCTTTCTGGAGAGGTGGGAAATTTCTTTTTAAATATATATGAAATAATAGTTATTATTATATAGATGTTAATAAAATATCAGGATTTCTCCTGTTTCTATAAGACTTCATACACAGTGAGGATATCATTTTTATTACAAATTTAGGGTTGATATCCGTGTGATAAAGCGGTGAATAAAATCCATATCAGTGAAGTGATATGATATCACTTCTCTGTAAACTGTCCAATGATATTTTGAACAATAAAATATTTTTGTGTTATTGTATTGACCCTAAATGTGTAATCAACAAATTATGACATGTTAAGAGCTTGATATCATTTTTATTCACTCGTTTTCTGTATTATATCGCTCATTTGCGATATGACAGAAAACTCGTGATTAAATATGATATCAAACTCTTAACATGTTATAATCTCTATTTATCCATAAGCATGTGAAGATATCACTGTTGTCATGACTACCCCCTTGTATCAAACAAACATAATTGACCTTGAATTTCTTTTTTGGTCCTGGATATTTCATTGATATTTATAAAATAAACAGAACATTACATGATGGCTTTACAAATTTTATCTTCTTGTGTTGAATATCTCACACTCATTTGCTGCACTTACTTGTGAGAGAGATCATACACACATGAAGATAAAATTTGTATCTCCTCATATGCCCATGTAATATCCTCTATATTATATTGTCAGGGCTAGTAGTGATAAATTTTTCCATCTAAAGTCAGTAAGAGCTCATATTGCAAAAAAGGAAAAGTAAATGAGCATTAATTCAACTTGCAAAACAGAATCTAATACTTGCCAAAACCCAAACAAATGCCAATATAGCTGGAACTACATTGATCTTTCTACTGACAAAATTTGGGCTTTTAAAACTTTTCACAGTATTACTCGCATATTGGTCAACATTGTGCATAAGTAGACCCCTGTTTTTTGGATGGAGAAATATAGGATTTTTCTTAAGACTATATCTTGGACAGGGTTCATGCAAGTCCATAAACCCCTTGTAAAGCCTGGAATTTAGAATTCATTTTAAAGTGCACTTGAAAATTGAAATAATTTTGAATCATTTAAGAGCCTCTTTTTGGTAAACATTTCCACTTGATGCTGGTTAAAATAAACTGAAATTGCTTCTTGATGTTGGTCAATTTATTCCTTGAATACTCCTTCAAGACCTGTGAGGGTTCTATAATTTGAAATTACACGGTTACCTGGCACAGAGCTTGAGTTTGAAATGAAAAATCTGTACTCAACCCCAAGTGTTTTATAGTCAACTATTGATTTTTGAGCTAGATTACAGATAGTTTATCATTGTTTGATGTGATGACTGAGTTGGTGTGGTTCACTACAAGAACAAACAAATAAATTACTTATAAGACAATCAAAAACTAGATCTGTTGCAGACTTTGAACAAAGTTTATATGTGAAGATAACCAGAAAGACACTAGAAAGTGCAAGAAACCTAACCTACAAGATTCAAATAGCAATAAATATTTTGCAGTAATAGAATGTGAAACCCTTACAGTTTGTGATATGAAGAAAACTTTTTCATTTCAGGCAATTTAGCAAATTGTATCAGGTACTTCCCAACCCAAGCCCTGAACTTTGCTTTCAAGGACCAAGTAAAGGCCATGTTCAAGCCCAAGAAAAGTGATAATTATGGTGTCAAGTTTGGCAAGAATATTGCATCTGGTGGTGCTGCTGGTGCAATGTCTCTTTTATTTGTCTATTCCCTTGATTACTGCCGAACAAGGCTTGCAAATGATGCTAAATCTGGAAAAGGAGGTGCAGAGCGAGAGTTCAATGGAATCATTGATGTCTATAGGAAAACATTAAAGAGTGATGGTATTGTTGGGCTGTATCGTGGTTTTGTCATTTCATGTGTCGGCATTGTTGTTTACCGTGGTTTCTACTTTGGTTTGTATGACACCTTGAAGCCTTTACTGCTGGGTGAGGATGCTGGTGTTATCATTTCCTTTATCCTTGGTTATGGTGTGACTGTATCTGCTGGGTTGGCCTCCTATCCCATTGACACCATTCGTAGACGTATGATGATGACCTCAGGCCAGGCTGTCAAGTACAAGGGCTCACTGGATTGTACCGTACAGATCATTAAGAACGAGGGTGCAATGTCCTTAATGAAGGGTGCTGGTGCTAACATCCTCAGAGGAATGGCTGGTGCTGGTGTGTTAGCTGGATTTGACAAGTTCAAGGAACTTTATGTAAACTTCCGATTTGGTGACGATAAATGATGTAATTATTGTAAAAGTGCTTTCAAAAAAGTTTGATATTTCCTAAATTGATGCAATACTGAGTGATAACAATTGGAGTGACCAAGATCAAAATGTTTCTTTTGTATTATTGTAAACATCATGCAAGTCAGTGGTAGACCAGTCACTGTATTTATATTGGTATGAGGGGTTATTTTACCCAAAGGTTTGTCAATAAATTGTAATCAGATTTGCATCATTTGTTTGATTTTATTATCTTACCTCAATTCAACTTATGTAATATAGTGCAAATAACATACCCAGAAAACAATACTTATCACTTGTGGAAATTGTAAGTAATATATACGAGTGACCATGCTGTATCTAATATACAAGCTTGAGCTGCAGGCAAGAGATTGTAGATCAGATACAGCATGGCCACGCATATTGTACATTGCTTACGATACGTCTAGGCTAGCTAGATCGTGTTTGACTAAAATTTTGAAGGTACATGTGAATTGGGCTGAGAAAATCAGCTTTAAAGGTTATGCAAATCAGGATGATTCTGCATGAGATATATAAGATCCTCCACACTTGATTTTCCGTTGTTTTGGCCTCATTAATTATTCATGTTATTATAATTATACTAGAGTGGTTTTACATCTCAATCAGAATAATTTTTAAACTAGTGATGGAGTAGTTCTAACTGTGAAAACAGTAGGGGGGAAAAACTAGACCAAATTGAAATATGGCTGTCATTATTTGCATAATTTTAAAGCAACATAAGCTATACCAGTCAAAAGAAGACATTTCTTCGAGTCAAGATTTTATTACTCGTGCCCAGGCCTTGGCCGTAGGCGCGAGTCATAAAATGTCTTTGTTTTTTTTTTTTTTTTGTATTTTTGTGTTTTCTCCGCTAGAAAATGAGCTTCTTGCGCAATACCACCCATGAGTCTC
>WUAP02156576.1:0-10298 GCA_015163945.2 Stichodactyla helianthus
GAATGAATGAATGAATGAATGAATGAATGAATGAATGAATGAATGAATGAATGAATGAATGAATGAATGAATGAATAAATGAATGAATAAGCAGCAACCAACATCCCACACAACCAAGACTCTTGCTCCTAAAGTTATCTAAATAAATTATTGCACCCATGTACTAGTACTGTCATTTGCAGCCAGAGTGATTATAAACGTAATAAAACATAATTATTAATAGAGACAGTTTAGTATGAGATAATTATAACTTTAGCTCATAATCCTTTTTTAATTCCCCAACCTCATTCCGTGGATTCTGGTCAGCTTTGTAAGCCATTTTCATTCCAGGATAGAATTTAGATCCATCTTCTAAATCTAAAGCAATTTCTTTCTCTTCAAGTGGTCCTTCCTCGAAAGGTGTCCAGATAGCAAATTTGACAATAACTGTCTGTTTACTGGACCTCATCAGACTACCTGAGAGAGATGGCTGAAACAGCAACAGAAAAACACTTTAAAGAAATATTTTACTTAGTTATAACTTATTAGCTCAGTTGAAAGAGCATCAGTCTGTTATATGCAGGAGGGTGTGGACTCAAGCCATGGCTGGACCAACATTCTGAGTCCTAAAATAACTAAAGAGAAAGTGCTATCTTTGTAAAAATATCCACAAACAGTTAGACCTTCAAGTGGCTTGGATGATCACGTTAATGACAGTCCAGTGCATTTGATTAGATCTATTAGAAGTTAAAAAACAATTTTTCCTTGAAATTTTTTTCCACATACACAGTCACACAGCTGCACTGAAATATGTACAACACAACACTCAGAGAACCTGCAGAGAAAAACAATTGTGGCAAGGTAGAGAACTAGAGATATATCATAAAGCTTACCTTTTTCTTCTTGGTTTCAATCAGAGGCTGAGCAAATGGCTCAGAGATAACATACTCTACTTCAAAGACAACTGCAAACAAATTATGCTGAACAAGCTCCACTAACTCTAGTCTACTTCTTAGCACAAGGGCAACTATCTTGGATGCTAGGAAACAGTAAAGATGATAGGCAGTAAGTAAAGGAGTGGTGTATGATTTATTCCCTTTTTAAATTCAGATTTAAATATAATAAACACTCAATGAGAGATTCAACTGGATTCTCATATGAACACACACAGACTTCAAAAGACCTATGGTCTGCTTGAGATGAATGCAACCAAAAACTCAAATTTCTTCACATGTTTTTGGGACTATTGGAACCCATTCATAGTGAAAGGTAAAACATAGGCTATTTGGCATACTCCAAGTATACAACTGTATTTCAAAAAAGTTGTCAGTTAATGGCAATCTGAAATCTTAAATCTGAGCCAGACAATTAGCCAGCACAGGTCATCGCTTAAAGGTGGTGTCATATTTGGCTATTTATGGACTGCATTTTAAACTACCAATAAAAAGACAAAATAATTATTCTCAGCTTGTGTCCTCAACTCTTCTCGGTCTCAGATCTCTGAATGACAATCTTTTTTTGAAATAGGTGTAACAAAGTAGACATTAATTTCTCATCCAAATAGGCCTTTGGACTAACCTGCACTCTTGAGAGATCCTTGTGATGCTGGTGAAGGTGATCGTCTACCTGATTTGCTGCCACCACCTTCATATTCAGGCTCTAAGTAAACTACATGGGGATCACTAACATATGACCAACCATTGTGAATACCAACCTGAATGCCACAAAATACTGGGCATTAAACTGGGCTTTTGTCAAAATCTATTGCAAACTACAATAAACCATAAAAGAAAATTCAATACTCACCCTTAATCTTCTTTCAACTATAGAAACTCTTAGCCCATCATCGGGTGTGATATTACTCTAAGAATAAAGGTCACATTGCTATTAATGACTATGTACTTATTGACTGAGTGGGAGAGCTAGATAGGTAAATATTTGCCTGGAGGTCAAGCTGTACGGACCAAGCACAGTGATGTGGCCTTGATTGAGAGCCAAATATTTTCCTGTCCGGTCCAACCTAACTCAGTCAATATATAAGCATTTTATCATATATGACCCTTTTCTGGCCTTTTCATGTCTCAAACATACATAAACAACTTGGCTTGCAATTCAAGCATGCACAAGCAGATCTGGGTCAGGATGTGGGTTTTCCAGAACACCTCAGAAAATCCATCTCTGCCCAATTACATGACTTTTGCTGATGATTTTCACAGGAGTGCACATGCCAGTCCTTACAGGTCATAAGATAAATCTAGTTATTCACTGGTAGTATATAGATATAGATTAAATTGGCATGAACTTTTAAAAATGGGTAAAAGAAAGAATAGGATAGGTATAATCTGAATGAGAAATAGATAAATAGGTTGGATATAAAAACTAAATGAAATGGCAATAAGTTATCAAATTTATTTTAAAACTTAACAATGGACAAGCAGCAGGGAATAGAAAGACAGTGGATTGTAACATTAAATACCTTATGTAGTCTGTCAAGATTAAGTTTATCCAACATTTTTTCTTCAAAGTCTTCAATTGATGGTTCAAAATAAATGCTCAGCTAAAAATAATATGGCATGTTTATTGAAAGTTCTTATAATTTGTAACATTTAATATTGACTATACAATAAACATTGTACAATACAAATATTGTTCAATTTGCTACAGGAAGATGTAATTATGTTTAATTTTTACCTTGTTGATAAAGCATGGATATGTCTTGAGTAGTCTAGGATTTCTCAATATATCAATGATTTCAGATTCTATGAAATTTAATTGAAAAGTGTATCTGGAGTTAAAAATTTGACCAGACACCAGACATGCTAGTGTAAGTGCCAAAATAGGAATATGCTTCTTTGGTCAGACAATAACTGTACATTTAGTCCACTGTCTGGCTATAAAAGTGCCAATTCTGGTCCAACATTGTCAGATTACTGGCCATTTATTTTTAGCCCTGTGTACATTTTGTGAAAGCATGTAGCCACTTTTACCACAAGTGACTGAAATTTTAACTAGGTTCACTGGGAAAATCTCAAGCATTGTTACATATTATTATATGGCTGCGATAGTACATGCACTCTGATTGGCTGATTTCCAGTCTGATATTTTCCTGTACAGACCGCAATACTGGAATTCACCTGTCCTTCATTGATGCAGCTAAAAAAAACAGCCATATAATAAACAATTTATTAACCTTGCTTGCTCGGTCTGTACAGGAAAATATCAGACCTCGGTCTTTTTTGTACGGACCTCACTGCACTCGGTTCTTACTGTCAAGACCTCGGTCTGATATTTTCCCATACAGACCTCCCGAGCTCAGTTAATAACCTCTTATTATCAGTCAAAGTGTGCAATGTTATACTCTACATGTACATTTTCATACATGTAACTTGGACATTTTCCCCTCCTGAATGAACCTGTCCTGCCTCTACTATATGCTCTACATACCATCCCTCTTTGATTCAGATATTCCAGGAACAATGTCATCTCCTCCGAGAAGCACATTTTCTGGGAAAAGATGAAAAACTTTTTCCAGAGCAGGATGGGTTTGTAGAGAATAACCAATAAAGCAGCCATCTATTTTCTGGTTTTCAAGGTAACCTACAGGACAAATGATAGCAACTCAATTAAAGACTACAATTTATTATGAATATTGTGTGTTTTCATTCACATACATTGCATGATAGTGTGTCCAGGTATGTAGCCCACAACCAAGCCACATAAGTGCCTGTCAGACACTAACATAGACAAGTCAAACTATGTGTCTGATCAGAAATAATAATGCAGTCCACTGTTTGGCCAGAGAAGTACCAATTCTGGTCTAACATTATCAGATTATTTGAGCCCTCATGAATACACCAGCCATATAGGTGGCAAATCAGCAACACATGTCAACCATGTTTCTTTAATATTCTTAGCAATTATAATTCCAGTTCAAAAACAGTCTACTATCTAAAAGATGTCAGGTTAGTATACAATGAAACCTGTGATACCTTCAAGAGCATCTTGAGGTTGAAGATAGTGAAGTACTCCCAAAGAACCATGGTACACTGGATGCCTGTAACCAAAGAGTATAGAGCAACTAGTTTTAAAACATTTCTGATCGGAAGTCTGGCTGATAGACTTCTTTGATTTAATTGGGGCATCACATTTTAAAAATATCTTTTAAGAGTAGGTTTACCTTTGAATAAGTGGAGGAGTAGAAATATCTCTGAGTTCATTTATTCTATCAAAAATTCTGAGAAATGTCCATCCTAGGCTGTAGCCTTGGTTGTTTTTACCTAGTATTTGTCAAAACAAGAAAAGATTGATGAAATACAGCTAACATGCAAACCTCCACTCAACTCACCTTGTACCATTATACACTCAAATTCAGTTTAAAATTTGACATACACAAAAACCAGAGAAACAGGAGAACAATCCTCAATAGCACAGTAAAGAGCATTAACACATTGAACTCAACTCATTTGACCTGCAGTCCCTGAGGATGAAACCAGCGACCTGACCCACCTTTGTTAATACACTCCAATTACCATATGATTGTTAACAGTAACAGTTTGAGCCACCCATATTCTTGTAAAGAGGAATCAAACTTACCAAAGACTACAATTTCAATAGCTGCAACACAAGTGTAGTCATTAAGTGAAGAGTAGAAATACAAAGGCTGAAAGAAAATAATATTCATTGAATAGCATTAATTATCCGCCCATTTTTTGCTATTACTTTAAAATTGCAATCCTTATTATCTCTTTTATCAATAACTTACCTCTTCACTTTCTATATTGAATCTACCATTCTCAAAATTCAAAGGACTTAGAACTGGACCAAGCCAAGTGCTTCCATAGAAATACTTGTTTGCAGTGTCAAAGAAAGTAATTCGTAGTTGGAATTCAGCATCTTTTGGTGTGATTTCCTGTAAAAAATAAGAGACAATTAACTCCAGTGGTGGATTTAGAGTGAGGATATTGGGGGTGTACAATCCCCCAACCCCCCAAAGACTGGAAAATCCCCTTCCTCACTACTATTATGCCACTTTTGCTCACAAATACTATAGGTATATACCCCCTAAAGACAGGAAAGTGCCCTTTGGACTGTCATAGTACCCAATTCACAGGGGCATTCTCCCCTGGAGAAAAAGTCCTGGATCCCTCCTGAACTGTAGAGTATAAGATGAGTGACAAGTCTTGAACCATGGGTTCCACCAACTCAGAGGAATCATTAGGACTGACTTGATATGTAATAAATAATGATAAGCTCTAGGGTCTACTGGTTCATCCCATTATCCCATTCCCAAAAATAAAGAATAAAAAAGAAATGTGGTGTCACCAGCAAAACAAACATGATTGATAAAAATATGGTTTATGAACAATAACAAATAGTTAGCATTACAGGGCTTTCATTATTATGGAGTGGGGGGGTTGTCAAAATTTTGGGCCTTAGCTACTAAGCATTTCATAAC
This sequence comes from Stichodactyla helianthus, assembly GCA_015163945.2. Lineage (NCBI taxonomy): Eukaryota > Metazoa > Cnidaria > Anthozoa > Actiniaria > Stichodactylidae > Stichodactyla > Stichodactyla helianthus. The sequence goes on from WUAP02156576.1 coordinate 5,435, forward strand.
CCCCTTCTGTGGAGAGAAAAAATTTCATACCCCTCTACAACATCTGTAACACTAGATACAAGGATAATCTTAATATCCCAGCCTATAGGTCCACTTCAGGGCAGCACACTTTTTTTATACCACGCAACAAATTTGTGGAACTCTCTTCCACGTGCTATCATTAATAGTACTAGCTTGCAAATTTTTAAGAGGGAGTTAAAGGAATTCCTCTTTTCCTAAAAGTATGCCAGAATAGTTCTAAGAGTATTTAATTTTAGCAATATAATACAATTTAATAGATTTATATTTAATGGTTTCAATTTTAACATTTTATCAAATTTGTCATTGTAATTAGTTTTTTAAATGCCATTTATGGAAACTACCGTAATAAAGTTATTAATCTCCAAGACTTCAGTCATACTTTCAGCCCCTACAAGACTTCCCGAGATAACCTAACCCCCTCAATTTTGCTGACCCACCTACACCATAATAAACGGAAGCTCCCTTAGTAAAGATAATAGCAAAAATCTTATAATCAAAGGGATTCTCAAGCAATGAATTGAACATAGATTTATTTTAGATTTAAATTTACCATTAACCTTCAAAAATGATTAGGTTGTATTTTTAATTATTAAGCTTATGTAAACAAATTATATAGGTAAGCTTATTTTTTACGATGCAAGTAAATCTTGTGCCATTTTTAACGACATAAAACAACAATTTTACATCTTTTAGTCCTCCCAAGTATTTTATTTTTTTAATTTAAAATAATTAGAAAACATGCTAAAATTTATGCATAATTTGTTGCCAATAGTTTCAAAAAACACAAAGATAAAATATGGTCACTCTACACTATGAAAATCTATAGCTCTTAATAAATCATAATTGCTACAAAATATACACAGTATTAGAGATAGCTTTCACAGACCGTGAAAGGAATAGCGGATTCAAAGAAAAGATGAATTTAATAAAAAATATCAACAAGAAAATCCTACTGTTTGATCTTACGTTTGTCAGAGACTGTGGCAGACGGACTCCTTCAACACCTTTTATAGTCAGACAAAAACCTTTGATGGCTTGTTTTTGGCCATCGGAGATTCTCCTGGATGTGTGTGGAAGGATAAGGCGGTTGTTATCAAAGAATTCTTGCCAGGATTCTTCTTCTTCTTCGGCCATTGAGTTCGTTGTTGTTGATATTCAACTTGCAAATCATAGCGCCGAAAATGAAAGCCTCGCTTGAGAGGGTAACACAGGAAGCCCAACATTTTGATTACTATGAGCTAGTTAAAAGCAGGGAAAAAATAAAGAAAAAGAAAAGAAAAGAAAACCTCTTCAAAAAGCCCAGTCTATGTAGCTTAATAAGGAAGATTAAATTTAACATAAACGCTTTCTTATCCGAAAATTGTCCTCAAAGGATAACACAGGAAGTCCAAAAACTGTAAAAACTAAATTTAAAATATTTGTTAAATTTACTCTTTTAATTTCAAACAATGGTAAAATTTATTTCGATTTAAATATAAATCTTTTGCTAATCTTTAAAGCTTTTTTTATTTCAGAAAATATCGTATATATATATATATAATAAACCTCGTTTTCATTCTATAAGAGCAGAATGCTGTACGCCAAATTTGGTAAGTAATGCCTTATTTGGTAGTTATTGGAGCTATGGGTGTCTGTAACGAAAATGGCGGCATGAGAGCTTGAATAAGTTTGTTATTTCTGCCACATTTAGCCGCCTGATTCACCTCAAAGTCAAGAGTTCTCCTCTCAAGACTTTTCTTGGTCCTTGAGTATCATCTTCTCTTTCTAATTAGTCATTTTTAATTTAGTTTTGTTGAAGATAAGACGCTAAAATGATTGGGGGATTGTTCATATATAATCACAAGGGAGAGGTTCTCATATCTCGTGTGTATCGCGATGACATCGGGTAAGTATTGCTTAAATCTGATTTACCAGTGTGATCTCCAGTTAACCTGAAAAAAGCTGTATGCCTGCTTTTTCTACGGTAATTTTTGGCAATCACTAGCAATGTTGTAGAAGTCTGCAGATTTTTTTATCATACAAAGCATTTCTAAGCTTATATGCTATCAACCTCTGTACATTTTTTGTGTAAATGCGCTTATTGTAAGCACAAAGTTACTGACCCACTTTCTCCTTCTGAGCATATACCCATGCTGCTTATAGAAAATTAAAGATCCATTTGTTCTTGGGCAGGGGTGGTGATCAGGGGGGGCTTCGGTTGTTGAGATTGGGACCTATAAAGTGGAATCTATGTCAGTTTGTTGCCAATTTAAAAACTTGTGCCATTTTTTAAAATAGTTGAAAATGTAACTGTTGTTTTTTTGTGTGTTTGTAACATAAGAAAGAAAAGATAATCTTACGTTCATTTTGTATGTTCCTGTCGCCTTTTTATAAATTCAATGTTGAATATTGACTTTTAGTAAGGAGCACATCACCATTTTTTGGTCCATGTCGCATGTTGCCATGACCTCTTTATAGGTCCTGAGATTACCCAGCAATGTACTGGTGTTCCTTCCCTTAAAATTACAGAAGGTAATGCCTACTTGCCCCACAAGTTGTGCTAGTGGTGATATTTCCTTACAGCCAACAGATGAAAATTCACAGAGGTTATTGACAAAGTGTGAGGTCCGGATAGGGGAGTTTGGTTGAGTTTGTTATTGCATTTGTATGGGCCAAGCCCTGAACAATACATTGTGTAATTGTGCAGAAATTGCACAATTCCCCCATTGCAAGCGATGTCACAGGCAATGTTACACTGTGTATCCGAGCCTTTACTGGCCATAAGTTAGCAATCAAGACTGGCTGAATGTTTATATACTGCTCTTTTTCCCAGACGTAACACAGTAGATGCCTTTAGAGTTAATGTCATCCATGCCAGAGGCCAGATTCGTTCCCCTGTGACCAACATTGCCAGGATCAGTTTCTTTCACATCCGTCAGGGCAATGTATGGATTGCTGCAGTCACCAGACAGAATGTCAATGCTGCATTAGTCTTTGAGTTCCTGTACAGGACTGTGGAAATCATGATGTCCTACTTTGGAAAAGTTACAGAGGAAGGAATCAAGAATAACTTTGTTTTGATCTATGAATTATTAGATGGTAAGTTGTTTCATCTTGATCTCTTATTTCACAAAGCATTTTTATTTGGGTGGCCACACTGGCTTTTCCAGAACCAGGTTTATATTAAATAGGTGTATGTGGGTTGTATTTAAATTCACATCCATTCTGATTGTCTCATCAACAGCAGTATTTGTTAGAAATTCACTGCACTTTCATCTTTAGCAGTCATTTTCAGGGTATCATTTAGAAAGCATTGTCAATACAAACAGACTGAAGGTAATTATAATGACTGTCAACTCCAAATGTTACACTGCAGATGGCCAATAAGGTCAAAGGCTTGGTAAATTTACAATAAATAATAGAATTGATGAGACAACCAAATTGGATGCATATTACTCAGGGCTCGAAATAGCAGCCTGCCAATGGCCAAATGGCAGGCCATATTTAACACTTGGCAGGCCAAAAAAATAATGGCATGCCAAAAACAAAATATAAAATGGCAGGTGAAAATTTGTTGTACCTGCCAAAAACCAAAACTGTGGCAGGCCAATTTTTCCCCATATTTCGAGCCCTGTTACTATGTTAGTAGAGTTTGGCTGGCAACATCCAACCTAAATAATTCTAAATTCTTTGGCCTTCATATGCACTTGAATCATATTTCCTATAATTAATGTTTAATTTTGTATTAAATTGTAGTTCTTGGTTGCAATCATTTTTGCTGTCTTTCTAGAAATTGCAGATTATGGCTACCCCCAGAAAACAGATACAGCCATTCTAAAGACATTCATCACCCAACAAGGAGTCAAGACACAGGTAGAGATGACCTTGTGCTGTATATTGTACTTTTGAGGAAGTATTACATACGATACTCTGTTACCTTGGTGAAACATTTTCTTTTCTTCCAGAGTCGTGAAGAACAAGCCCAGATAACAAGCCAAGTTACTGGCCAGATTGGATGGAGACGAGAGAATATCAAATACAGAAGGAATGAACTGTTTTTAGATGTTTTGGAGTCAGTTAATTTACTTATGTCTCCTCAAGGTAAGCTGAAAAAACTTCTTTTGCACTGATTTTTACTCAAATACACACACATTACCACTACATTTCTTGTTCTTTGTATGCAATTCTCAACTCACTTTTTTATTTTACTGAATATGTAAAGTCCAAGACCATGTGAAGTACATGCAGAGCCAATAACAGTGATTACTGTCTTTTGATATTCGAGATTCTATGCTTGTTCAGATAGGTTGAATAATTACAATTTACTACAAATGGAGGACAGAGATTTCACTTCATTTATAAAGCCAATTTGTTGGAACTTTTTTGTCTCCTTGCAGGTCAAGTTCTTAGTGCACATGTGTCTGGTCGTGTAGTCATGAAGAGCTTCTTGTCTGGCATGCCTGAATGCAAGTTTGGAATGAATGATAAACTTGTGGTTGAAAAACAATCCTCAAAGTCTTCATCATCGGAGGCTTCTGTGGACACAACTTTAGGATCCAAAAAGTAAGGAAATGATAAGGAAGTTGAGCTTTTCCCTTTAAGGATGTTCGCAGGCATTGCTCACGCGCAGCATTTCTGCACACGTCACATTATATTGTGTGACAAGCTGAATTGTGAGCTTCAAGTCTTCAAATTAAGCTTTCATCCAAAATATTATTTAAAAATGCATAAAAATCATCTAGAAGTGGAAAAATTATAAAAAAAGAAAGCGTTGAGCCGTCGAGACCTTGATTTATAAGCTAAGAAAACAGAGAAAAACAACGGATATCGCGTGTTTTGAAAAGTTTCCGCGTGCCATATGTCA
>WUAP02156587.1:0-10295 GCA_015163945.2 Stichodactyla helianthus
TGAAGCGATGATTGTCCATTTTATGTTGTAGTCTTTGTTGTTGTCTTTAAGGTCCCAGATATGCTTAGAAAGTTCGGAATTATTAACTAATTATTAACTAATTATTAACTATAGGTCAAATAAAATCCTGTCGACTACAATGCTTTGCATTATCGGGAAGACATTTCATGCGGTGTTTAGTATTATTATTTTATTTTTGAAAACCTGACCTTAAGAGATTTAATAGATTTATCGAGATTTACATTGTTATTGATGAGTTTCTTTTAGATAAAGCTTGATAGTATAATAGTAATAATGAATGAATAACTGAAAGATAGCAGAATGGGAATATCTCCGTTTAGAACACTAGAAAGAACAAACCCATAACTTCAAAAGCAGCGAGCAAGAACAAGTAGGCGGTCCACGAGAAGAAGCCAGAAGTTTTTTATTCAAGTTAGAAAAATTTTTGACCTAATACTGATCTTTCATTAACGACCCGATGAGTTGGCGATACGTTAAATAGTTAAGAATCAGAATACATATAAAAATTATTTAAATGATCCAAACAGGAATCCTTGATTTAAAATTGTGGTGTTCGACGAAAAAACACCACGTCAGCCTTGCAGATTTTGAAGTGGCTCATACCTTTTATGACCAGTTTAGTAGCTATCTCCATTCCAGACTGATTGGTTTGTTAATGGCCACAAAATTAATATCGGGAAAGTAGGAAAGAGAGATGTCTGTGTCACAGCACGCTATGGCTTAAAATTCTATCAAAGAACAAAGCAAACAGCAATAGCGCGCCGAAAACTAAGTGATATAATGAGGCATATTTTCACTTCTTTATGTAAACTTCATTTATAATTATCTTAGATATTGGATAGCTGTGTTAAGAGGTTTTGATTAAAATCCAGTTCACTTAATATCAATTGAAATCTCCTTAATAGTAGCTGGATGATTTTAAAAGCTTTTATCGTTGGCACAGGTATCGTACAGAGAACACTATATCTCCAGCAAAGCTGAAATGAGCCGGCTTGATGCTACATTGACTTCATTATAAGGGACCGTCCCTGCTATTCGTTTAACTAGCCATTCTAGTATTTTCGTGGTGATCGTTGCAAGCAGTCTTTTCACGTATAATAAAAGAGGAAAAAATCCTCGAAACTGCACCTTGAGACAGATAACATAAAGTATTCCGTAATGGATGATAAGCGACAAACTATAATTTAATCGTTTTAGTCATAAATTTGCAAAACATTGTGTCGCTTCCTCTTCATACTGGAGACCGCATTCCTCCTTGTCAGCACACAGGGAGCCCACTTTAGATCAAAGATAAAATGGAAAATAAAAAACAAACCATTGTATTTTATTTATTTTCTGTACTTTAAGTCCGAGATGGTGTGCTAAGTAACACGAGAATACCGAAAAATCAAGTAAAAAACTCGTAGAACATTTTTTAAAACGCGTGATTTAGTTTTCCTTATAATTTCCCTATGGTCGATCCTGCTGCTCCCATGCAAATATACTTCCTAAAGGGTGGCAAGTAAATATGCCCATCAAACATATAGGGAAAATTACAAAAGCAGATTTTAACGTCTTTTTCGCCTCGAAATCCCCAAAAAACTTGATCAAAATGTTCCCTAAACTGGGGATTCATTTATTAAAAGGTCTTTCCAAAGCTTCTCAGTTTCGCCAGTTGAATCCATTGCAAGAGCTGTCGGTGACATTGATTGACAGGAATTTTTGACGACCGGAAGACCAAACATAGACTTCTGGGGTGGCATGTCGTAATTTTTGTACTCGTGACAAAAAGTCGCACGCCGGTAGGGTAGGGCAAGATTTGTCGTCGACCGTTTGAAAATTTGAAAATTTACGCGTCATTTTCCACACGATCACCGTACAGCACGTCGGACGAAAATATGCATGAAAAGGTTTTGTTCACGGCATTTTCTACTGCTAAACTTCGAGGAAGAGCGGAAAGACTTTTCAATAAATGAATCCCCCAGTTTAGGGAACATTTTGATCAAGTTTTTTCGGTATTTCGAGGCTAAAAGACGTCGAAATCTGGTTTTGTAATTTTCCCTATATGTTGGATGGGCATATTTACTTGCAAAATTGTGCTCCCTGTGGGTCAGCACCGAGAAACGAAAGCGCGGGGGAGATTACCGCTGACCCAATGTATCACGACGCATGCGTACAAAATTCATTGTGCGAAACTGAGAAATGATATCCTGGAAATGGCTACTCGTGCCGCACAGAACTGTGGGATTAAATTTGAGGACAAGATCAAAAAGTGCCGCCATCTTGCATTGGATTCTCTGGGATTGGTTTTGGAATAGAGTTCACGATAAAGCTCATTGAGTCAGCAAGATGAAAATATTTCTGACTTTTCTCTTCATAGCGCATCCATTCTTATTCTTGTCCGCAATTCTGGTCAACTTCTGCTTCTTATGAATTAGATTCTAAAGGCAAGTTGCCTTTTTCATCGTCGTTAGCCGTTTTCATGTTGACCGTCTGAATTTGGTCAAAGATATTTTCCAGCTCGCGCGGTATTGAGTTTGATCTGCTTTTGATTGCCTTTGTAGTTGAAATCCACTGTTTATTTGAGGTTTTTGTTGTTATTGTTTGGTTTGGTTTCAGTTTGCTTTCCTTTGGCTAGCTGAGACGATAAATAGTTTTAAAAAGACCGAACACTTGTTGGACTTACTGCGGACTTGCTGTAGCAGGTTGCCTTTAGTGAACTCGTCCGAACTGGGTCCCAGAAGTTCTCCTTCACAGAACCAAACTCGTTGGTTACTTGCGAGAGAGAGTGTGAACATTGTGTACAACGCTCAACATAGATAGGGAATTAACCATTACGTAATACTGAAGGAGACACGCCTTAACCCTGTACATTTAAATCTGCTTTATAGAAAATATGTAAAAACATTCAAAGGACTTTTTTCCCCTTCAGGTTGATAAATGAAAGAGAAACTTGAAATGACAAGCAATTCTGTTCCGGCTTGAGTGGTTACGATTTATAACGAACCATAAATACGTATTGCTCAAATCAAAATAACTATATCAGTTTATCAGTCCTTTCCAATATGAATGACAATTTTTTTCAGGTGTTGTCAGTTGCCATGGTAACCAGTCGTGTCCAGCGATTTTCCGCTACCGTGTTTTCTCTTTCTTCCGTTTTCATAAGACTTGGATTTTAGTTCTGCATCTTGTTCAGTGCGAATCTTCCTGACACTCAAAAGGTTGACCGGTGAATGACAGCTGTCAATCTGTAAAGCAATAACCAGCCCAGCAAATCAACTAAATCCGGCAGCCCCAACAGTGTGCAAGTTTTATTTCGCCTTAGTTTTGACTGCTGTACTTTGATTCTATATACCAGTGTGTACTGGATAGCCGGCACTGTTATGCTGGCACAGAAAGCCGGGACAGGCTAAAAAAGAGTAGCGCCGGTAAAAGCCGCAAAAGCTCTTTCCTAAACCAGCCATTTGAACTTTACCTTCAAAGTCTTACATTTCTTGAAAACAAGGCTTCGTCTTCTTAAGCATTTCAACTTTTTTGTGTCGTTTTTGCTGAGAATGTTCTGAACAGCTTTGATAATGCCTTTCCTTGAAAGGTGGCTTTCTTCAGGGAACTTGTCTTGTCTCACAGAATGACAACACTGTTCTTTTTCGATGATCCCTTTTTCTTTCTCAAACAGAGTAAGGAGACTACAATCCCTTGAAGACATTCTAATTCATACTCCAACTCAGTCACTCTAACTACTTTATGAATGAAGTGGAAATCAGTTTGAATTTGAAACACGCGATAAAAGCGCGCAATGCGAAACCGCGCGCGCTTGTGCCAACTCCTGGTAGCATCAAAATGTTAGATTACTAAAAATTCATCGAGGCTTTTTACTGAATTTCCTGTCCTACACTAAGAAATTTTACTATCTACTTTTAGGATCGTGTCAGCTGTCACATATAGTTCTGAGAACACTCTTTATCTTGATTATCTCTATTGATTGATCAATTCGGGACCATACTTCCAGACTCGATTGCTGAAGCGTCGTATGGCTTTACGGTTCAGCTGGAGATTTCGGCCCCAACTCCGCTATCCCAGGTCTGTATGATCAGGGAGCTCGGCCACAAGTAGAACTTACGGCCTGAAGGGAGAGGTTAATCGGCCCCTAGACCATGTATGATTAACCCCTTGCTATGATCAGGGACAAACCCCGTGATGTACGCATCTTTCTGGTGACTAGGTCATCCGTGCTAAAACGCTGATCCATGTGGGACGGGTTAAAAAACAAAATTTATCCCAACGATTGTTTAGATTGTTTTACAGCGAGGCTTAAAGAAAACTAAGAGTATGGTGGCGGGAAAACGTAAGGATCACACAAATTGTCTCTCAACCGAACAATTAAAAAGTTTCAATGGCCGTCACTAAATGAATCTTTAAAAAGTAAAAAAAAAAAAAAAAGTTATTAAACGCTGCGAGCAGGGTTCGAACCTGCGCGGGAATATCCCATTGGATTTCAAGTCCAACGCCTTAACCACTCGGCCATCGCAGCTACAGTTGCAGTGTCGTCTCATTTAACTGTTCAGTATTGATAGTCATATTCATTTACTTTAATCTCACTATCATCTGATAACCAGTTATTTGGACGCGGCTCGGAAAAGTGCAAAAAAAAAAAAAAAAAAAAAAAAAAAATCGCTAATTTTTCTTTAATCGTATTTTTTGTTCTTTTTAGAGAACGTGGACATATCCAGGAGAATGAAATAGGCTGGATAGTCAGCAGACATGAAACAGTAGCAGCTGCTTAATCTTAAAACAAAAGCACCAAAATTTATAATTCCCTGTATTATACAGAAAATATCGCGTTTCTTGCACGCCGCCCTCGAGCGGTTTATATTTCCGCGCATATTAAACCCTTTTCTAGTCGAGTTCCACATAAAGTACATCACGCCTCGTACTCTCTGTGATTTTTTTTAATCAATAAAGTGTAATGTTGATTATCAAAATCTAAAAGGATGTTAAATGAGTCGCAATTTGAGTTTAGTATCGTGAAGAACCTTTGAAGTATGCGCTTGCCCTCCGTACACCCAATTACAGCTGTCATTTATCTTCGAAAAACGTTTTAAAAGAACCCTAAGGGATCGTGCTAACGCTCACCTATTGATATCGGATGCGTATAATATAAAACAAAACTTATGTAAAACCACTGAGTAATATAGAAGATTAAGTGACAAATGCCTAATAACAAAATGAAAGGGTTCAAACCTGCGCGGGAATATCCCATTGGATTTCAAATCCAACACCTTAACCACTCGGCCATCGCAGTCATCGTAACAGCTACCTTGTGTAATCCTCTTAAATTTGAAGACCAAGATCGTTTCTTATCACATTTGAGTATGGTATGTACAGTTTGTAGTACTATATACCTTCAAAACATTTCAACTGATTTAGCTATAGATTGTTTTTGAACGTTGGATTCGAAAATTGCGTTCGAACGCTTCGAAAGCGAACAAATCGCGAACAGAACACAGAAAAATGCCTTTCCATTTGCTAGATGCGCTAATAAGGCATCAGATAACTTATAGGATCTAATTGATAAATCGAATCAAGATAATCAAGGAGTTAAGGTAGTGTAACAGCGAGGAGGAGCTGCTCTTGTGGGCTTCACAACGCGACTGATCAGATTAAAGAATTAACGCCCATACATTACTATGACAACACCTTAGACAAAGATAAACAGCGTTGATGGACAGTTTTTAAAATACAAGAAAATTAAATGAACTGAGAGAGTAAAATATTATGTAATATGTATCTAGAATAAGTATTTTCTAAATGAGTTGAATAGAACCGGATGAAACAGAACGCTATTATTAAACTTTTTGAAGGCATCTACCAATCGAGCCTAAATTCCCAACACATCTGATTTAATGGGTTTCAACTCTATTAATGTTCGTTTAATAAAAATTTAATTCTACGAAAGGTACAGCATTTATCCGCTCGACGGAAGAAAGCGTATTTATTATTACTACGCGTCCATCAGTATGAAAGACTACCGACTTACTTGAGTCAAGGAAGTGTCGTTCAATTGAATCAAGTGTTGTGAAGCACTGTGTGGTCAGTTTGACAAGGAAATCGGAGAAAATTTAAGTTTTATTTCAATGCAGAATGAACCAGTAAATTAGGTTTACCTTTCTTTTGGAACCCATTTTGACCGCAAATGATTACCAGTTTGTTCTTTAAAGTGGGAAAATTAAAGTTTTTTAATTAACGCGTCTTATTATTTTCGAAATGTTCTTTTACCTTCTTCAAGTCACTAGTGTAAACTACAAGAAACCAATATGAAAAAGACTAACTTCACCATATCTTCATTAAAGAATACTGAGGTTTTGGATACTGAAAAATCCATAGATTCTTTGCGAACTCGAAGCGAACCCAGTCCTCCTCTCTCTTGCTCCAGATTCAGCTAGAAATTGAACAGAAGAGAAGAAGAAGAGATTCTCAGAAACAAGTGGGAAATGTACAAATGAACAAAGGATTATCATATTTCAAACTATCCGGAACAGTTGCCATTTGGTCCTGTATAGCTGTACATACTTTATCTGATAACGAACAAAACCACATGGTCAGATCAGAATAAAAGGGTATTTAAGTCATGTTAAACATCTTTTTCTTTGCGAAGCTGAGAACCAAAATGGCTTCTAGGAAGAGCAGAATAAAGTAAAGTAGAACCGGTAAAAGATTACATGATAAGATTGAAATGCTTAAGCTTTTTTGTCTTCTTTATCTGGACACTCCATTTACGGGAATCGGACCACACGTTAATGAAGAGGATTTGAGTTTTTGTGGGTCTTATCGACTACCACACAGCCAACACTTTAACAACTCATTAATAAATTAACCCACTTAAGAGAAAATAATTCATATTAATTTGTTTAGTTCTTAAAAACAAATGCCTACAATGATGTCAAACAGAGATGGGGTTGAACCAGAAGAGATTTTTTGTGTACCAGTAAATGGTGTTTTCGCTTGTTAAATTCTATCCCTGTAGAGTTGATGATGGAGCTTTGTAACAACACATAAAAAACGTACAATCGTGATTTGTCTCGATCACTCCTACAAAAATGAATGTACATTACGCAATAGAATGACGGCGAGCCAAACTTGTCTAGCAACATTGTCATCTTTTTTCATCAGCCAAAGAAATACAAGAAACCAAAAATAGAAAAAAGAGGCTTAATAAAGTTTATTGTTTATTGTAGCGTATTTAAAATGGATGGTCAAAAGCTTTTTTTTAAACACAATGTTTTGTTTTTTCACCAGTAGGAATGCATGTAAAGTGACTATCTTATGTGGCGCGCCGCATGTAGCATTTCAGAAAAAATGTTCAGTCCTGTTATTTCAATACACTGTATCTTCACAGGTCAAGAAACTCGGGCTACATGTTCACAAACCATACTAGTCCCAAAAAGCTTTCTTGACACTTAGAAATATCACTCCCAGAGAACACTTAGCCTTTAATTAAATAAAAATATCTTTGCAGGAAATTCTTAAAAAGAAAAAGTGGGCGTTACAATGGATGTGAGAAACGAGGAATGTTCCAATAATATATTTCAATGTTATAATTGAATCAGTGATATTTTCATTTAGTAACAGTAAACAAAAATAGGGATTTTTCTTCTGAAGGGGAAACGTTGTCCTTTATCAGCTGTATCGAGATATAACTAAATTCATCTTGAACTGCGAGAAGTGAAATCTTTATTGAATAGAATAATAATTTCGTTTTCAATTTTCTTTGTTTGTTTTCTAAAGTCTTTTTCTTTCATGAGTCAGTTTTTTTGGAGGTTGATGAAAGAGTCGTATCCTCAGCACTCTTGCTACTCCTGACAGAACACGTTAACTGAATGAAGACGGCAATTGAACAAGATAATAGAACAATTCATTTCCAAAATTATCGCGAATTTTCAAGACAAAGAGAACGAAAGATAAATCCAACTGAAAGGAATTAAAGACATCTGGTTATGGCACTCGATAAAAGACCCGAGATAAACAAATTGTCAGAATTAATGTGTGAGTCAGACCTTTCATCCTGTTTGCGAGTGTTTTCTTCTATTTCTTTCCGTTCTGGACGTTTTTCATTATGTGAGCCACAAGAATAAAAAAATCATCATTTTAGTTAAAAATATAAATTGCCAGGATGACTTAAATTAAATCGATTAAACTCCTGAGATTTGAACTTAAGTTTGTCACATCAAATGGATGTGGAACATTTGATGGCTCCAGACACGACTATAAATCAATGATGACCAATACTTGAACGTAAAGGTCCGGACAGTAATGAATAATAATAAGATGAATAGCTTATCAGATAAATGCCATGGCACATCTGAATAGAAGAGACTTCCTTTTATCGTGTAAGGAAAGCTACAGCGGCAATCCAGGGACATTGTTTAGAGCACTTAGCAGGTCTCAGCGTCGGTGGACTTGCTGACACAAATACAATATAAATAAGGCGCTGATTGAACGTGACCTTTATCATTTAGTACTGACTGAGGACCAAGCCTGACAGCCATTCACATTCGTCATCAAAAAGGACCGAGAAGTCTTCAGTAAGTCTTGTAGTTTAGACGCTACCTGTCACTTCGATACAGACAGACAGGTCAAGAAAATTACCCCAGTAAATCCAGACGGGACAGACAGTCACTAACTGAGCTAAGGTAAAAGACAATCTTTTTCAACGTTATTCATAAAATGTACGTTAAAAAAGACATTATCCATTTTTTATTGGGTATAAAAATCCTTAGCTAGTTGCTGATCAGATACTCAGGCAGAATCGAGAGTTCGGTACTTTATGCTTTGGCGGGTCTTTTCCTTACAGAAATGGTCTTTGTAGCTTTTTCAAAAGTAATGAAAGTGACTCAAATTCAATACAATGCACCACAAGTGTAATGAAATGAAAGGCGTTAGGTCAAGTGTATAATATTCTTCAAGTAGCATTCAAGGAGCCAAGCCCCTACCTCGAGTTGAAATACCCAAGAGAGTGTTTAATTTGTTCGTGAACTGTTGCACAAAAGAAGCTCTAAGACTATAAGAAAAATGAAAGAAAGCCAGGATCCATAGTAAAAGCAATAATCATGTCAAATCACTAATTGTTTTGCTAAACTTGATATTGCAAGATTCCGGCACAAAAAAACTAGAGTGAACTAATCTTCCTGTTATGGTGGTGATGGTTTTCCTAAATGAAAAGTATTTTATTTGTGAAGGTTTAGTCAGTATAAACTTAACAAAATAAACCACACGAAGGAAAAATAAACAAAATTGATCAAAATGTATAGCTGAGGTATAGCTTACTTACTATATAAATGTACATTTACAATGTACATGTACATGTACAATCTAACCAAGAAAAGTGCAGGCAAAAATGAAGCTTCTAGAAAAACGGCCTAAAATATACAGTAACTAGCGTAGGCTAATCCTGACTAGTCTTTTAGTCGTTATACTTTCTGATTTCTGATTTCAAACTCCCCAGGCTGTGAGTTCAAGTGTATGTGGGAAATTCTATATCTGCTGTATAGAGATTTCACTTTTACAGAAATATAAAGATCTCGATATTGGAAGAACCATGTGCAAAAATGACTTGATCCCTAAAGTGGAGCAGCTGAAAAGCTTTTAAAAGAACCAATCAAAAATTAATGGATCTACAGTGGATTACTTAGTAGAATTTGCTTGGTGCATATATTGATAATAAGCGAGTGCATTAGTGGGTGTTGGCTTACTATATACATGTACCGACTCGTTCATCTCAAGGTTTCCAGTCTTGTGGTACTTTTAGTGTTTCAAAGAAGCTTCTCTGGCGCCTTATTGTTTATATATTTATCACTTTTAACTTTATTTTAAATTTTGTGTTTTCGTTTGTGCTTACATTTTATGTGAGCTTTAGCCTTAGTTTAATGTAATTGATATTTTAGGTGTTCTTTTTACGTCTTAAAAATGTTTCTGACCTTTACTGTTTATAACTACTAGTGCTACTGCTACTACTACAGCCTCCTGCTGCTACTGCTACTGCTACTGCTACTACTGCTGCTACTACTGCTGCTGCTACTACTGCTGCTACTGCTGCTGCTACTGCTACTGCTACTGCTACTGCTACTGCTGCTGCTACTACTGCTGCTACTGCTGCTGCTACTGCTACTGCTACTGCTACTGCTACTGCTACTACTGCTGCTACTACAATTACTACTACTAAGTACTACTACTACTACTACTACTACTACTACTACTACTACTACTACTACTACTACTACTACTACTACTACTACTAC
>WUAP02156598.1:0-10295 GCA_015163945.2 Stichodactyla helianthus
TAGTTGCATTAAGTTCATAGGTAATGCTATTATTTTCAGTTTATATCTATATTGTGCATTTAAAATGCACAATATAGATATTAACTGAAAATAATAGCATTACCTGTACAATAGTATTAATTGCTTTATAGAATTGTGTTACAATGGGGCCCTTCTTTCCACTTTCCTTTTTACTAATTATTTTCTTTTATCAATGAGTTTACACATTCATAATTAGTGCAAAATGTTTACATTAAATATAATTACAGAATGACAATATTATCAATAATACATTGTCAATTATGAATGTTTTGCATATTTCTAAATGCTTGTATCAAGATAGATGTGCCCTACATCACCAAATTCATTTCCTCTGAATTTATTGGCTGTTACATCCAGATTGACAGAACATTCAGGATTGTCATCAGGGTCGCTAACACTTCTCACCACACACACCCCATAACCACTGTTATTGTGGATGGTGTTGTCAATCAGATTGGCTTTAGGCTCGGCAGAAGAGTCTTGCTGCAGCTGGACGGCAGCTGAAGAGTTGAAAACTTCGTTGGAGTCATTGTTGTCTTGACCACAGTTATAAAAATCACATTTTTCTATGTGTATGTTGCTCCTTGGTTGAGCAACTACCCCTGTAGACTGATAGTGTTAATCATCCATATTAGTGTTTGAACACTCTCATTGTTGGAAGTTTTTGGGTGTAGCTATAAATGCTTATCAAAAAGGAATCCCATTTGAGATAAGGTGTGATAGGAATGTGGACAGGAATTGCTTTATTACACAAATTCTCTTCTTGCTATCACTGAAATTCATAAAGGAAGTATATTTGGTGTTACTGGTAATAATGCATACATGTAAAAGGTAATGTATATTATGGTGCAAAAAAATTTAACTGGGGCCATCTAAAGCCTGCCAAATGGTCCAGGTATTATAAAACAGAATCTGATTTTACTAAAATTAGCCAATCAGATTTTACTCTTCTCATGGCTGAAAATTTGAATCCTGGTCCTGTCCTGTCTGGCAAACGAGCATTGTGCTTTTAAATGGAACAGTACTCTAATTTTCAATCATGGGAACAGTAAAATCTGCTGGCAATTTTGTTGCTGCAAGCATTGTGAGAAGTAAAATTCAGAGAAAACACCTGGCATGTTACACAGGCAATGTCTCATGAAGCTTGGGACAAAATTGCAAGACAAGTTGCAAGTAAAATTGCCTAGTGAAACTCCACCTATAGACTTTTGTTTAAAACTTGGTTTCGGATTGGACAAAAACCATTGCATACTCCTACATGAACAAATTCAGTGTGTGGCCATACATTAACAAATTCATGTAAATATAAACAGGTATTAGGACCCAAGCTGAAGAGAAAAGAGCAGGGAAACAAGGGGTTTGGAGTAGGGGAGTGTATTTATGTGTGAAGTATTCACACTCTAAGGTACCGTACTTGTTTACCTTGGCATCATAAACCTTACAGTTCTTCATTATTAAGCTTCCTTCATTCTTTACAGTTATACCAGCCATGCCACATTTAAGTTGACAGTCCACCAGTGTCACATCTCCTTGCCTGACCACCAATATACCTTGTGGTCCCCCTTCATTTTCTTGCTCAAACGTTATGTTTATGAATTGTATACCAGTGGCATAACAGTCAATGGAAAAGTCTTCATCATCTTCACATAAGACTTGTGAAGAGAAATTATAATAATCATAGTGAGCCATGCCATTTGTTTACGAGGCATGGAATATCACACTAAATTCAATTCTGGGTTAATGAGTACATCCAAAGATTAGCATGTCATAATTGAGATAAACAGTAAAGTAATGATTATTCTGGTTATATGCAAGAACTCTGCCCCAGATGACCTGCCAGCCAACTGTTAATGGCTGTTTGTCCACCACCTGGCTGTTGTGCAGCTGATAGTTTCTAAAAAAAACACTACTTGCTACTCTTGTTTCCCCAGAGCCTTTTTTTTTTTGCCCATACATTAATGTTAGTAAGTCAACTAGTATACATTGATGTAGTTTATAAAAGATGTAAGAAATACTTAGGGTGTGAAACAACACATTATTTGTTGTTTAATGAAAAACTATCAACTTACACTCACTGTCCCTGTACATGATTGTATTACTTGACAAACTCACCCAAAATCCTATTAGAATCACCGATTCCCGTGATTGTGACAGGGTCTGTCAGATTTACTGTTCCATCCAAACCATATGTCCCAGGATATACATGAATGAAGTCTCCTTCATTGTATACTTCAAGCACATCTGTGAGGTTTTTGTAATGTTCAATGACTGTGTCATCTGAGAAAAAAAAAAGGAATTATGGATTTTCAAATAAAACAAAAAGCAGTATTAATTATAATCATGATTAAACTTGTCTATTCAAAGCATGAATTGATATCCAAGTGCTTCAGATAACTGGAATAACTACATGAGATAGAAAGATTTTCAACTGATTTTTGAGATTGGTTTACAGCACTTTTCATAATTCTGTGACCTACTGACTCCAGACTTCTGGCCGACATCAAGCATTTTAGCTTCCGTCAATCAAAATAATTACTAATGGGAACTGTTGAAACTTTGATTGATGGAAGCCAAAATGGTCAATGTCACCCAGAAGTCTGGAGTCAGTAGGTCACAGAATTATGAAAAGCACTGTAATTAGGAAAACAAGGAAGTTACAGATCTTTGGAAAGCATGCTCACTCCCGAATAGTTTTAGAGATTTCATTAAACCATTTAACACCTTTAAGAAACAGTTAATGACTTATTTATCCAAAGGAGCCTAAAATGACACTGTTACATTTCATTTTAACTTATTTTAGTTCATTTTCTTTTCTTTTTTAATTATTGTAAAGCACCTATGGGCTACATAGATAATGGGCACTATATAAGTTTTCAATACTAGTATTATTATTGTTCCCTACTGTTGAGGGTTTTTATAATTCCTCACTGAGGTTATTACAGAAAATCAAAGATGACCCACCCCTTTCCCCCTGCCAATCCCCCTACCCCCCTCCTGTTAAAAATGATTGCTCCTTTAGAGGTCTTTCACTACTCTGTTAAGTTACAAACAAATTAAAAAATATTAAATAAAAAGTCAGACAGTATTATAAATTAATATAATAGCAACCTGAAAGAGATTTCACCATCCCAGCAGTCATCTTAGGAGCAACAATGAAGGTAAGAGGAGGCTCTCCATCTGGCCTGGGTCCCCTTGGTTTACGAAGAGCAGCCTTAGCTGCAGGAGAGACGGCAGCCAGCAAGTACCTCATTTGAGGGTTCTCCATCATCTGTAAGGAGTTCACAAGGGTGTTGCATTCTTCTGTCTTTTGGGCACATTTCAGAACATCTAGGTCATCTAGCTCTTGTTCTGAATCACTTGCTGACATTTGTTTTCTTAGTTGTTCGAGTTCTGCCAGCTTCAGCTTGTACTGTTCATATGTCTCTGTTACATTAAAAATAATCAGTAGTGCAGATACATTGAAGGTAGGAAGAAGATCAGTTAAGTCTGGTTCACACTGGTGACACAAGTATAAGCACAAGCAACATATGCAGACTCAGTAGGGTACTGCTCATTAGTGGTGCTTGTCTTTTCTCACACCTTGGTGCAGTTACTGAGTCTGCAAATGTTGCATGCACTTATGCTTGCATCGCTAGTGTGAACCAGGCTTTAAAGATGGTCCAGAAAAAGAGTTAGGGTGAGGAGTTGGAGCACAGTTACCCAAATTATTAAGCTCTAGTTGAGTGATACCAATGTTGCTTTTTTTTTTAGTTTTATTTGTCATGAAATAAAATGAATTCATTTCCAATCTAAAGAGCAAATGAGGTACAACTTTTTTAAAAAGAATCACACATGATTTTGCTATTTTATTTCACATCTTGATAATTTTATTTGAGTTTTTAGTTACACATTTCTTTTTACATGTAGGAGGGGCTGCACCATTTAATAAATCGATCTGGACATTCACAAACATAAAATTATCATGTACACCTACATGGGCAGAGGAGGAGGTAAAGGTGTGCACCCCCCTGCACCCCTTCTCTAGATAGATTTCACCCCTGAAATAGATACATGTTTGATCATCATAGCATCACAAATAACAGAACTTGGGTTTCCTGTCGTTCAAGAAGAGCCCGATGCTCTGACTGTCAAACCCTTCCCAGCCTCCCCTTTTCATTTATAACACATTTGATGAAAAGTTTTCTATATCTTGCATATTTGCTGATATTGGAATTTAATACCTCTGTATCTTTTGATGAGCTCCTTGGGCAATGTACCATCCTGCATGTCAAAGTAAAGCCTCAGTCGTGTCTCTAAATAGCGGGCTGTGTAACTACAGTCGCTGTCATCATCTTCATCCCATCCCCGCCAAATGTGATTATAGAAGAACCTGTGGCCAGCAAAGGCAAAACTAGTCTTTTGTTAAATGAATGCCAAACGTTCATTTAATTATAACTTACTGTGACATACCTGACATGTTCAATTGCCAGCGCAGTTTCATCGTTCTCCCCCGACTCGTCATAAACAGGAAATAGTTCTACTAAGGGAACGGCATTGTTCTTGTTTCTGAGGTTTTGATTGACAACTTCTATTTTGAGTTGTGGGTTATTACATGGTGAATGACATACTATAGGTTCACATATGGTAATGTCAGCTGTCATGTCATCTACGTTGATATTATTAACCTGTAGACGTAACATTTAACTACATGTACTAATTATATAAATTACAAAATATAAACAGTTTTAATAGATAAATGAAGAATTAAAAGTAAAAAGAAATTTAAAAAAAGATCAATTTATAGGTGGGGAATTTGCAACTGCAGGCCTAAATGAGCTCTTACTGGCTAAAAGATTTATTAAATCAAAAGAAATATGGGGGAAAACTCTGACCTTTTTAACTAGTTTTCCAAACCCCCATCCTAATATCTCATGTCCGATCCTAATATCTCCCATAAAACTTGATTTCTGGCTTACACAGTACATTAAAAAGAAAAAACTAACATCAACCAACCTCTACAACAATATCATAGGCCTGCTTCGTGCCGTTACTAGATGGTGTACTTCTCCAGATCGCCTTCCACTCACCAGCACTGACTTTCTGTGCAACATATTTCTTCATTCGAGAAGAAACTTGCAACGTAACACAGTCACCCAAGATCTCGGTTTGATAGACAGAAAAACGATCTTCATATGGTAAATTATCGGTCTGGAAGACCATCGGTAGTGTGTTGGACATTTTTTCGAGGTATTAGTTTATGAAATTCGAACAAAACAATGAAATCTTGCAAATAAAATCCCGCAAAACCCTTAATTTTGGCGCCCTCGACCCAGGCCACCCTAAACCTTGAATGTCCGACGAGGCCTGGGCTAAAATCTGGAAAGCCAATCAAGTGTAGCGAATTTCTGGGAAAAATTTGCTTCTACAGGCGAAGCCTGTTCAAAAGGTGAAATCCGTTCTATTTTGCCAACAATTATTTTGAAAAACCTTAAATTTGCTTCCGATTGGCGCAAGTTGAACGTTACAGTGATTCACAGTCTAGGCAGTGAAATCGCTCGAACGGCGCAGAGGAAGTCACTATTAATACAAGCCAGGAAAAACAACCACAACTTAGTGTATTCCTCTTTTCAAGAGGAGTTCGTCGTAAAGTTTTTTCCTGAGAGATTCCATCGAGAAGGTGATCATAAATTTAGTGTACGTGACTCAGTCAACTCGATGAATGCTCTAACCTGGTTTAATATACTCGGACTTGAGGATTATTACAAATAAATTGGGACACTCCGCCTTCTAATCCAGTATGCCTTTTCGTGCGGTACATTTTGAGACTCAATCCAACGACTTCCAAACAGCAGAAAATGTCCTCGCGCAAGCGGAAATGGAAGGACTTGCACCAGAAACTTCCAAGATTTTTCAAAACATGGTGGAGAAAATGGGGTTCGAACGAAGAGATCAAGCTGCAAAACAAGAAGATAGACAACAGGTCTTACAGGGTCAGCTACTCGTCCTTGGAGACCCTAGAAGTGGAAAGACAAGTTTTGTTAAGGCAATAACAGGACAGCAGTTCGATCCTGAGGAACAACAAACCAGTGGCGTGGAATTTAAGTTTGTACACGGAAAATGGAAAACTGTGGAATTGCAGAATCTCAAATTCGGGGACTTCAATCAATACTCAAAGACAAGTGTCTGCGAGATCAAACTTTTTCCAAGAATCTTTAATGACAATCGAGATAAGGATATGTGTTTTGTACTTTTAATTTTTGCTCTACCTATCTTTTCAGGGATGTTTTTGGGAGAGAGTAACTCAGGGTGGCTGATATGTTTTGTCACTATGACCGGTTTCTTACTACATTACCTAGAAAAAAGCTCCATTAACGTCTTGCTTGTGCTGTATTTGAAGTGCCTTGCAGATCGTGTTGCTTATAAACTATTTGGTTGCCCTGACAAATCTGTTCTAATGCGTCTTTATGATTTAGGCCTAAGTAAACTTGTAAGTATGGATATCATTCCTCTACACGTCAGGACAATGATCTTTTTCGTTCTGGAGTGGATTTTCCTTGTCGTTTGCGCTGGTCCAATTTTGAAAGTACTGCAATTGTTATTGTCCAAGCTTCCACGTACAGGTCTTCTACTGCTAAACTTTATATTCAGATACAAAGAAGAAGTTCTTCAATCAGTTTTACTATTTTTCAGTTTTATATTTTTCTTTGCACCGATTGGTCTCTCGTGCTACCGTTCTTCCATTGTTTTCCCTTTTCAGTGCGGGTGCATTTTCGTGATGCATATAGCATTGCTATACCATCAAAAGATCCTTTTCAAGAGATGTACGATTGCCCTTATATCCCTGGAACTTAGCATTGCCATAACATTGTGTACCGAATATGGAAGCGTACATATATTCTTGAATACGTTAGCCAATATTATTTTGTTAATCCTAGGGCTGGGTCTTCATATTCACGGAAAATGGCTGGAGTACAAGGATGATTTTAACGGCAAAACATTTCTAGAAGTTGTCTTAAGGAAAGACTTTCTCCTTCACACTGTTCAGATCACGAAAGCCCTTATCGATATGCAAAGACTGAAAAATGCTCTCAATGAGAAGTTTTGCTCGCTGAAGTTGAAAATTCTTGACTTTGCAGGTGACGAGGAGTATTATGCCTATCACCAGATATTTCTGAACAACAATGCTATTTATGTTATTGTGTTTGACATCCAAGAGTATATCAGAAATGATATCAAGGATATTTGCTGTAAAGCAAAGAGGCTTCGTTTTTGGCTGGAGTCAATCCACAGCCATGTACCACAGGGCACCCCCATCTTCATAGTTGGTACTCATAGAGCAGATATCCAAATAGAAACCTTAAAACAAATCAACGGTTGCATTCGCGAAATAGTATGGCACACACCGTTTAACGAAGGCATCATTTTCAACGAGAAAGATGGCTTGTTATTCTTTCACGTTGAGAATTCAAAAGGATTAACCGACAAAGGTGTTCTCACACTTCGTGAAAAAATCAAGTCTGTGGCTGAAGATGATTTAAAGGATATTCTGGGCCAAGAAATACCACTGTCTTGGATCAAAATCCAGGATGCCATTATCCAGTACGGGGAAGATGCACAGGGGCCTGCGTGTCTCACGGTTGAGCAATTCAAGGAACACTTTAAGCACCTATACAGAGAGTGGGATGTTGAGGTGTTGAAGTATTTTCACAGAAAGGGCTTTATAATTTACATAGATAAAGATCCAGGACTTTCCAACTGGGTGCTCTTAAAACCAGAGGTCTTGGTACAAGTGGTGACTTTGTTGATCAATCAACCCAACGAACTAGCAAATAAAAGAGGCCAGAGAAGTCACTGGCAGCTCCTGAAAAACAGAGGAATGATAACCAAGACTTTAATGAGGAACGTGTTGTCCCACGTAGGAAACAGTGAAGAGTCCTCCCTTACAGCGTTCTTGGAAGAATATGACCTGCTTTGTCCCCTCAAGCACCCATCAGACGACATGCATAACATCCAGCCCATTAAACAGACAACACATTTTGTACCGTCACTTCTACCGATGCCTTCAGATCTGCAGAATGTGTGGGTCGACTCGGAAAAAGATAAGAAATTTTACATATTTTTTAACTATTTTCTTCCAGAAGCTTTGTTTTACCGCATTCTCTCTCGTGCCAGTAAGCTCACACTTCTTGCCAATCCAGAAATTAAGCTCGTAATATACCGCGATAAGGGCTTGTTCTGGCTGTCTCCCGACCAACCTTACTGTCTGCGACTATTAAAAGACGAGGGCCAAATTGAAGTTACGTTCAGGTGAGTCAATAGTTACATCTGGTGTCGCACTGTTGATGAGAGCGATCGCTTGATCCCATTCTTCGTCTAGAGGCCTCGTTCTTTTTGTCGCGTATACAAGTACTGATCAGAACATGCTTTACTTCCGGCTGTTGGTGGCTTTTATTGTTATATGAGCCGATCACCAGTGTCCTTCTCTTGTTAATGGAGACCAAAAGGAATGGGCCCTCTGTAATAGTAATAATCATACCTTTCATTTCATCTCATCTAATTCCACTTCTTCCATTTCATTTCATTTCATTCCATAGCCCTAAAGATACTGACAAGCACAAGCCATACGACATCCTTGTCTTGTTTGCAGTCAGTGTCGTTGAAGCAATATGTAAACGTGATTTTCAAAACCTGTCTTTCCACTGTGGACCGGAATGTACTTCTCCCAAGTGTCCAGGGTTCCTAGACGATAGCTTGTCTCATTTTTCTGGTCAGCGCCGGCGTCACGTGATTAACGTTTATCCATCATACAGTCACACATCTTTTAGATGTCTTAATTATCATTCTGCAAATGAGGTACAATACTGGTTTAGGTCAGGCTAGGCAGTAGAACTACAGAACTCATAGAACGGTCATCACGAGTGGGGTAACGTACTGAAATGGCTTACCATTTTTTGCGTGTCAATCATCCAAACACAGAGCATATTTCATATGACTGTGAAACGCTCGCCACAGACCATTTGCACTAACAGGTCACGTGACCACATACCCCTTAAATCAAGCACCAGTGTCAAAATGAACTCCAGAAATGAAAAGAGTATCTCGATATTAGTAAGAAGGTGAAGTTTCAGCTCAAAATGTTTGACAGGAAAAATGGCATGAATTATAAAATCTGATGTTTTCTAAGAGTTTGTGGGGAAAATGAGCTGGTAGGGATGGCACGAGCTTGCCATCCAACACATTTTCCATACAAATCCTAATAAAATTCTAAATATATTTCATGCCATTTTTACTGTTTTAAATATTGTGCGCTGAAACTTCACCTTCTTACTAAAATCGAGATGCTCTTTCCATTTCTGGAGTTCATTTTGATACTGGAGCTTGATTTAAGAGAGTTGTGGTCACGTGCAAATACTAACAAGTCACGTGACCACAACTCTCTTAAATCAAGCGGTAAGAGTGCTTTGCCAGTAAGACAATGATGTTTTCTAAATATTCTGACATGCCTTACCGTGCCTTGACCGTGTCACGACCGTGTTTGTGCCGCGACCTTTTCACAGTCATACGAAATTTGCTCTAAATAGTAACGGCTACGGTAAGGTACGGTATTGAGGTTTTTCATGTGACGAAACGGTGCCGAGGAATTTGTTTTATCTGAAAAAGGAGTCAAATTTCTCATGTAGATATTAGTAAAATTGTAAAGTTTCGTGAAGGTTATTCAGAAGAGGTGAATTTTTAGAAATTTTTACCAAGAAATGAATGCTGGCAGGCAAAGTCTCCACGAAATTTCGCAGTGTTACTTATATATCCATATGAAGAATTTGAAAGTAAACCCTTTTTATCCGAATAAATCAAATTCCTCGCAAGCGTGACGTCAAATGAAGAACTTCGCTATGCCGTTTCCCACTCATAGTATATCCGCCCTATCCAAGCTTTAGCAATGGCATTTGAGAACTAGCTAGATAAAATAATTCAGACTGCTAACACTCCCAATTTCCCCTCCATACTCCATATATACTACTTTTCAGGAGTCTTGGGACACGCGGAGAATGAGGCGGGTCCCCTTTTCATATCCCCCTTCCCCCTCATTCTAGAAATAACTTAATTTTTAATTTTCAACTGGTCAGATGATGTTCCAAGTTATCTTGAGTAATGTTGGAGCCGAGTACGGCCATCGTACCAGCAAAATTTGCAAAGTAAGGGTTAAGAATGGAGCTCTATTTGCAAGAAGGTTGTCATAGGAGGAAAGAACTTTTGTAATTTAGTGAGAAAGGAATAACATTAAAAGACAAAAGAAG
>WUAP02156609.1:0-10294 GCA_015163945.2 Stichodactyla helianthus
ACTCAATTTCTAAAGAATATATTTCACGGTAGCGAGGCTGGAGTTGAGTGACGAGAACTGTGAAATGGTCTATTGTTTTTACTTATTATCGTTTTCGAACTTTACGGAGAGACTGGTAACAACGTCTTTCAGTCCCTCAATTCCATTCGGTTATAGTTCGTTACCAGTCTTCAGTAGAAGGGAAGTCGAATCTGAAAGTTAGGTCACCTATTATATTAATCTTTTATAATAAATTGTGTGATTTTAAGAATATAAAAGGCCCATAGTTACCCGCGATGCTTTGCGGTTACACCCGCCATTTTGTAGTAGGAAGATTAATATCTTGGCAAAGTGTTGGACTTGTTTTTGATCAAATATTCGTCTTTTTAGATGTATAAAACTAATTGGCTGACTTTCTGAAAATGTTTAACTATTTAGGGTTATTTGTATTTATAAAATAAAAACAAATGGCCATAAATAGGTGACCTTGGGCCTTCAAAACAAAATAAGCTGAAATATTATTATATTAATAAGTAGATTTAATAATGAGTGCAAACGAATCGTGATTGGACAAGACGCTTTAAGAGCGTAAACTGGGTTGCCTATGCTGTGCGCCAGTCTCGAGGCGAGCGTGTGCGTTGAAGCCGAGACGCCGAGAAAAACGGACGGTATTTTTAGACTGGTTTGCCGTAGGTAACCCAGTAATTAATATTAGATCATTAGTAGCAGTATGGTTTAATAACGCATCAAGAGTTTTGCTTCACTGCTCTCTTTTCATCCCTTGAGCATGCGCCCACAGCACTATCCTAAAACTCTTGATGCTACCGTTAAATCGTTGGAGTGCAACACTAAAAGCAACTCGGGACATTAAATTCGTAGTTTAAAGACGGACGTCAATCAAATTATAATGGTTAATTTCAAGTGTGACCAATCACAGAAGACTCATTTAATTGACGGCCGTCTAAACTGCAGTCTTGCCTGAAACGTTAAAGTTGCATTTCAACGATAACGGTTACGAGTGCTATTGATGTTTACTGCCATATATACCAGGGTGATTGTTACTTGGGATCCCTGTGTTAGAGTAGTTTTCGTACGACTGTCAAAAGTCGCGGCACGGAGCCCCGTCAAGGTATGGAATGTTGACCACATCTGTCGAGCCAATCACAGAGCCAGTATGATATCACTGCTCATCCAGTGAAAATACTTTGACACGGCACGGCACGCCAGTACAGTTAGTTTTTCACAGTTATACGAAAACTGCAATATGTGTGAGTTCACTACGTAGTCAGTGCATTGGGAGTTTCGCTTTTCATACCATTTTAAAATAAAAATGCCAAACGGCAAATTATTAATATTATCAAGTTCTTGACCCTGCGCTCCACATGCACAGCAATCGCACATGTAGTGATTATTAGGCAAATGCAATAAAAAGATAAAAATGTGTAAAATTTTCTTATTTGAAATAAAACAGAGTGAGATATAAAAATCAAGTTTTATTGTGCTGGTTACCTTGTTTTTTAATGATGCGCGTGAAGGAGGGAATAAAACGGAACAAAGTTGATCAAAGATAAGCTAAAGTGGTGGGAGCCCTGTTTTAAAATGACCTGCAAAGAGCCTGGTAAAGAAGTGACCAACCGATTCGAGTTTGATTTTATTTTACTGATTTGACGTCCTTGAAACGAGTTTACAATAAATGACTTAGTCACGCGGTCACTCGTGTTGTTAACTAGCTTATGTACAGTTGTTAAACTACTGTTTTACGGAGTTGCTTCAACTGCTTCAAGTCTCGCTCCTGCACCGTTTTATATGACGTCACTTCCGCTTCGCATTTTTCTGCAGTGACTTTTCCCGCCAAAAGGAACCGGAAGTTGAAGACCCAAACTATCATAGCACAGAAATTATCGAGCGAGACTGGGCAAATTTTGACGTAACACAACACAGTATTCTAAGAAATTCAATAAATTATCTACATCTTATTTTCTTCCCTCTAACAAATAAAATTGGACCTTGTTGGTGACTCGTGATGTTTAAAACGAGAGAGAACACGAATAGCTGGACTTCTAGCCCTTAAAGTTCGTATTAGCAAATCGAAGCGAAGTTCCCTTCGTTTGAAACACGACGAATAAAATATTAATAATTAATAGATATGTAATAATAAGTCATTTATAAATTCTTTGACAATTAAGCTAGATAGAGTTTAAATATTTTGATATTAATCACCCCAAAAATTTTTATTGGATAACGAGGGGAGTAGTGGATCGCAAATTTTGTTGCGCGGTGAAATTGTGTTGCCGTTGTACGAACAGGTGGATATTACACTATTACACTATTACACTATTACATTACAACATTTCTGCAACTCGGCTCGCAACGGTGACCGAAAAAGACTGGGACGGAAGCTGTTTTACGCGCTAAATATAAATTTTTCAAGATGGCGGTCGTAAGTGAATATTATTGGCTGTTTACGCAAACCGTTGCGAAACAAGTTGTTAGACTAAGGTAATGTCTCGCACTTTTATTGCGAAAAGTAGAACTCAGTTCTACTTCTCGCAACGGCTGTAGCAACAAAATTGCGACACTTTTGGTATGTTACACTAGGCAATGTGTCGTGCAACTTGTGCAACAAAACTGCTAGGCAAGGTGCACGAAAAATTGCCAAGTGTAACAGTGGATCGGTGTGATTGATTAACTCCTTAAAGTTAAAAGGAGTAGTAAATGAAGTAGTTCCTAAACGATTTGAAGTAATTGTGATGATGCAAAAACGATAAACGCGCACACGCAAAAAGAAAATAAAATCTTCACTTCTATTTACTTTCGTTCTGTTCATTCTTTCATTTGCCTTTGCTTTTCTTTCAAAAAACGATTCTCATTCGCAGTTTCTAAAATCAGCCTAAGAAACAAGCGAATTCACAAGGCTTCAAGTTAGCTTTTCTACGCGCCAAAAACAGACGATATTTGACACGCAATTTGTAAGCAGCGAAAGAAAAAAATCTTCAACTAAGACTTAACATGTTATTCAGTTAGGACTTTACACTCAGAGAGCAAAGGCGAATCCAGGATTTTTTTGAGGGGGGTCCAAAACCTTTATTCAATAAGTGACGTGATTTTTGACGTCATACATAAAAAAAAGGGGAAAATGAGTTGTAAATGAAGGGGGTGTTCGGACTCCTGGACCCCTGGACCCCTCCCCTTGATCCGCCCTTGGAGAGTATGCTAATGCTTGATTCCCTGATTTATTTGTCCTTAAGGCTTCAATCATTTACAAATATATTAGCTATGCAAATATTTCGAGTGGTATACCATGGAATAACCTACAAGTAGGATATCCCATGGTGTACGAGAAAGTATACTATAACTATTTTATCCCACACTATAGAAAATGCAAATTGCATGATGGGAAGGGAAAGTGGAATACCGACGAATATACAACGGGTTTCATGCATTCTGATTGGCTGTGACACTGACAGTGAAAAGCATTCTAACAACCTGTTGCCACACCTGTTGCAATCGCGAAGATTTGATTTCATGACTCTTTTCAAACGAGATGCGATTTCATTTGACCCACACAGGGAACCCAATTCCTCACTTATCCTTCATCCACCTCACCACAGGTATCCCACTATCACATATTAGGCACAGCCAATAAGTACTAGCTAGTGTAAGCAAGAGCTGTCTAACAATTGAGTATAAATACTATTACCTGATTGGTCTATGGGGCTAAATCACGTGATCAAACCCCAAATATGTTCAGAAACCAATAGAAAGATCCTATAGCTAAGACTAAGGTTCCTCATAACGAATTATTAAAATTACTAAAGATTTATTTCACCCTCGGTTGTTTCGAATTCCGGATTAACGTAAGAGAAACCTTCGAAGTCTTTAGGGTTGATGTTCGCTATGAAGGACTTGTCGCACGGAGTCAGACGTGCTGCTTCGTCTGTGAATTCTGGGTCAAAATTATCAAAAGAACGCTTGGATTTCTGCAAAAGAAAAAACAGAAAGCAATATTATATTTATGTCGCTCAAGCATCCGCAAAAAATATCCCAGACGTCCTTGAGCTGCGCACGAGCTTCCATCTCGTTTCTAAACCGGGGATCCAAACACTAGTGACGTCACACTTTGAGCTAGCACACGTCAATAACACGTGACTTTTTTCTCGTTGCTATCCACCACCATTGAGCCATTTTATTTGATATCATACGTTCATAGCTCACGTGATTCTCACGCATTTCATGGATATTTTTGACCGATCAAAATGCACGTAGAGTCACAGCTACTTTATAGATACACCTATTTCAAAAAAACGTTGTCGGTGAGAGGCTTCAAGCCTACGCGACTGGACCGAATAGGACTATGGGTAGTATTTGTATTCAATTAATAATTTCTGCATGACTTAACGCTTCTGTCACTTGTGGTGTTCACGTGTGTGTTCGCTATGAGGTCGAGGCATGGCTAGAGTTGTATACCATTATGCTAATCATGTTATTCTAATGTTTCATTGATTACTACCCATAGTCCACGTGTGTCTTCACTGTAAGGTCGAGGCATGGCTAGAGTTGTATACCATTATGCTAATCATGTTTGTTTCATTGATTACTACCCATAGTCCACGTGTGTCTTCGCTGTAAGGTCAAGGCATGGCTAGAGTTGTATACCATTATGCAAATCATGTTATTCTAATGTTTCATTGATTACATACTACCGTATGTAAAACGCACACGCCATATGTGAACGAAACAAATTTTTAAAAAATTACTAATAAGCCTTTGCAGAAAACAGTCACATGACGATATATCACTTCAAAAGCGAATGAATTGAGCTCACGATCCCTTGGGGAAATCTTTACTGGATGGCAAACAAATTTTAAAATGCTTTAAAACTTTTAAACAGGCAGTATCTTGAGATCAAAAGCATGTTATAAAGGTAGAGCAGTGTTTTATAAAAAGGTTTCATTTAAGGCATTAGAAATCTAGCGAAACTTGTTTTGAATAAATGAAATAGGATTATTTTGGCCACCAGTTACAGTCACGTGAAAATTTGTTGCAAAAGGTCTATTGCCTTTATTGGCCTTGCCAGATTGATAAGGGACTGGGAAAGAGTGTAGAAATATTAATGTAATTATAAAACAAGCCCCATCACATGAAAGATCACACTAAGTTTATCGAATTTAAGAATGTTTGGGCAAATACTGACTGATCAGCAGGCTTTAAAGACATCGTAAAAATAAGAGAGAATTATCATTTTGGGGACACTGTCCTCAAACCCCATATATTCTCTCTTTTAAAAGCTTGCTACTCAGTAGTATTCATTCAAACGTGCTCAAACTCGGTAATAGTAAATAAGATAAATAATTAAATCTCTTTATGTAAGCGCTAGTCGTTCTAGCGCTTCCACACTAATTGGGGGCCACTATCACACACACTACCACTACATTAACTGTTTTAAGCATACAACTCTCAGCTCACATTTTGATTTTTACGGAGGGAGGAAATGTGTACTTACGATTTTAGGTTTGAATGGTGGTTGTACTTCTCTAGCAGCTAACTTAACCCAGTCAATGTGTCTAAAGAATAAATGATCTCTGATTTCGAATTCTCCTTTATCCGAGCATCCGAGACGCTTGGCTGGGTGTTTTGTCAAGAACTGAACAGAATAAAGAGAGAGAAAGTAAGAATATTATAACAGAACATAACAATAACATCTCTAGAGTTCTCAGTTTAGTTTCGACTGGTTCATTCAATGCGCTTTTTCTTATGTTAAAGTGCCTGACACTGACAATATTCTCGGTGTAGATTCTACACGAGGTGAGCTGTTCAATGGCCAAAAAATTTATATATTTTGAGTGCTGCGTCTTGAAGTCAAAGGTTTTCCATTTTTTATGTCGCTAATGACTATGACGTCAAGGGAGTCATTTAATACACAAAACATAACTGATATCGATAAATTGAATTATGAGAGCACCTCTGTTTTACCCATGGCTTACTAGTTTTTGCATGGTAGTCAGTGTTTCCAATTACAAGGAACAACAATAAAGATAAAAGACTTCCTTGACGTTACAGTCATTAGCATATGGAATGGAAAAACCTTAATAACTATAAGATGCATCACTCAAACTATAAGCAAAAAACAACAAAAAAATCATGTTTGTCGTGTAATTGTTGCCACGGTTGTTTTTGAAATCATCATCATCATAATTTGCCATTGATATCTATATACAGATGCTCTTACCCCTTTGATAATAGAAACAGCTTCTTTAGACATGGATTTTGGATAAGAAACATTGTGTTCTAAAATAGAATTGAAGAGTTCGTCTTCGTCATCGCCATCAAATGGTGGCTGAAAAAAAAAAGATTTTCTGGTGAAACCAAGAAAACAAGAGACAGATTGACTAAACTGCATGTCCTTTAGTACTACTTGATACGTCTGCACATGTCAACATTGGAAACTTTTCTCAGATGCTGCCTTCCGTAGTTTCCCACAATTCTTTAGGAATTGCGCGCGCCAGATAGGTCAGGGGACAAAAAGATTGAAGACTGATCGTAGTTTTGGAAAATACATCTACTGTGTCCGCAAAAGAATAGGAAAAGTTCAATTATTTAGATATTCTATTTTGGTAAATCCATTTACATCCTTTCGCATTTTAATTCACATTTGACAACGCTGTTTGTTTTCTGTTCAATTTCCGAAGTCTCCTTCATATACTTTGCCCCTAAAAAGACCCTGACCTCGCTAGCACGCGCTAAATCAAGAAGAATTATGAGTAACTCCAGGAAGTGGAATTTGGTCGAGACCAGACACGTGATCACACTGTACCCTACGTTGCAGACTAAATAGATCAACCCCCCTCTGACACAAACTTTGTAAAATCATTCACTCTTATTGGAAATCAGCTTGTACTCAGATGTTTCACGGTACTAGCTTGCACTAAACTGATAAACTTGTGACCAACAGTAAACTAACCTGTCCAGCCAGCATCTCGTAAATCAGGACACCAAGAGCCCACCAGTCCACAGAGTAACCATATGGTTGATACGCCACGATCTGAAAAAGTCAATAATACTTGTTCACACCTTTTCACGCCCAATGCTGCGAGACAGGTTGCACGAGACATTGCCTAGTGTAACATACCAAACGTGTCTCGCAATATTGTTGCCGCGTAACCGTTGCGAGAAATAAAACTCAGCTAAACACTTTTGGTATGTTACAAAAGTGTTTAGCTAAGTTACTTCTTGCAACGGTTGCGGCAACAAAATTGCGAGACACTTAGTATTTTACACTAGGCAATGTCTTGTGCAACTTGTGCAACAAGATTGCGAGACAAGTTGCAAGGAAAATTGCCTAATGTAACAGTACTTTTACGGTATTAAAAAATTCTCTATGCAATGACGTCACTAGCCATGAAAACTCTTGACCAATCAGATAACAAGTCGCGTGGCCCTTTCCCAATATTCATGGCAATTATTGGCTTTCTTGGAACTTATCTTTTTATTCAGTATCTCTCTCTTTTTCTTTCTTTCTTTTATCGAAGAGCATTTTCGCAATAAAACCTTTTTAGGAATAGCTAAAATATATGCATACTTAGCCTCGTTTCCATGTTGAATCAAATAATTAGCATACAAATTCCGAAATACCCATATCATATATTTTGTTTTAAATCTTCAGTTAACAAGAAAGATTTTGTTGATAATATAAAGGTCCATACACACTAAGGGTTTGCCCCAGGGGCAGGCTCGGGTCATTTTGTATAACTAGTACACACGAGAGAGCATGCTGCGGGAGCTTGCTGCATGGTGTGGTCATGCTCGCTGATATTTAACCAGTTTAATATCAGAAAGCGTGAGCCGGGGACAAAATCCTGCTCCTGTCTCAACCTTTTTACATGAACTCTTTGGTACACAC
Organism: Stichodactyla helianthus; assembly: GCA_015163945.2. Classification (NCBI taxonomy): domain Eukaryota; kingdom Metazoa; phylum Cnidaria; class Anthozoa; order Actiniaria; family Stichodactylidae; genus Stichodactyla; species Stichodactyla helianthus. The sequence goes on from WUAP02156609.1 coordinate 7,880, forward strand.
GAAGGAGCAAAACGACCCTGGAACCTGATCCCGGAGCAAAACCCTTAGTGTGTATAGACCTTCACTAAGCTGAGATACCTCTGGTGCGATGTAATCAGGTGTTCCACAGAAGGTTCTTGTCGTCTTGCCCTCACCCATGTTTTCTTTACACATTCCAAAATCAGCAATCTTAATGTGCCCATCGCTATCTAACATCACATTATCCAACTTCAAATCCCTGCAAAGCACATACATATATTTATAAAATATTTGAGATATAACGCGCACGCTGATACCGTGTTTCTGTCAGAGGACAGAGACACACTCGCGCTGAAACAGCGAAAAAATACTAGTATACAATATAAAACGATCGCTTATGTCTCTTATGTGATATAAACACTCTGGGAGATGTAGAGCACTCGAAAAGCAATAGAAACATTCGGATATTTAGCATTTGTTTAAGTGACATGGGACACCTGATCTGATTACTGGGCTTCCTGTGGCAAAACTAGTCGTAAAATGCGTCGATTACTGATTTTTCCTTGGTGCTACTGAATGGAAAAGTTACGCATCTTTACATGCGGGCTAGCCTGCAGATCTTTTATTCAACACCTTTCTCAAATTTTACTACCTCAAGCATTTGCGCGCATTCTTTTGTGCGAAAGTCCGCAGCACATTGTGACAGAGGGCGGTGTTCGTACCTGTAAACTGTTCCTCTCTTGTGTAAAAATAACAGTCCTATAACGATCTCTGCAGCATAAAACCTAAACAAATCATACAATAAATAGATGTTTGACCACCAGTTCAAGGCAATATACTAACGTAAGTCAATAGTAACATAGCCTGTTTAGCGGCCCTTTTTGGGGGGGGCCTTGGAGTTTGGGGAGGGGGTGACAAATCCCCAGGAATGCCGACAAAGGGCCGTCACGGTAGGCTAACAGTAATAGAGCAGATTTCGTATAACTGTGAAAAGCTCGCGGCACGAACGGTGCCGTAAAGGCTCGGACACATGATGCGACGTTGCTTGCAACGGGGAAACCGCGCGTGCCCGCCCGTAAAAGTAGAACTTATTTCTACTTCTGCGACGTCGCCTCTCGCAACAGTTGCACGGGTGGACACACGATGCGATTTCCCCGTTGCCAGCGACGTCACATCGTGTTCCCGAGCCTTAATTGTGCCTTGCCACGACCGTGATATTTTCTAGATTTTCACGTGCCTTGTCATGATTTGACGGTGTCACGCCCACCGCATTCGTGCCGCGAGCTTTTCACAGTCATACGAAATCTGCTCTCAACCTACACAGCCTGAGGTTCCTTGAAACGACCAGCTTGTTGAATGTGGAACATCAGATCCCCGCCATTAACGAACTCCATCACGAAATATAATCGATCCTGGGGATAAAATAACGTAGTTTAAGTACATCTCGTATCAAGGTAGGGTAAATGGCGGGAAACAGGACCTGGTTTTTACTACTCTAATCGTCTTCGCGCTAGGGTCATCAGGGTCAGATATGACAGATCAAGATTCTTACCACCGACTGAAAACAGCAGAACAACGAGGTAAGGAATGGCGGCTTCCCCAGCAAGGCCAAGACTCGCTTCTCTGTCATGGTACACTCGATGTCATCGTCTTGAACGATTATATCCTTCTTGAGCACTTTAATGGCGTACACCTCATCTGTATTCTTCCGCTCTGCAAGCATTACCTGCCAATACAGAAAAAATAATTAAACATATCACTAACTTTATAACAAAAAGTAAAGCACTTTGATGATTTAAAACTAGCCTGCGTGGCCAGGCTCTATTGGAGGGGAATTGATATGGTCAGTTTGGCTTCGAAACAAACAGATACAAACCTCCAAGACTTCACGGCTTTTTTGGCGCGGTAACAAGAAAATCCATTCTAGGATTTTCAGAATTACGGACCAATTTCGAAAAATTGTAGTTTTTAAAACGCGTTTATATCTAAAAGAATTTCACACCAAGATAGAAAAAATACCATGTTCTAAAAATTCAAACATTCTTGAATTAGGATCCGAAAAATTACAAAAATCGGTGAAAGTTGACGAAAAGCGCGCATCCAAAATATCATTAACGCTCCAAGAAATATTAACGAGCCACCTTAAACACAATCTCAGAATAGACGGGTTCACTAGCTAAATAAGCATAAACACAATCTCAGAATAGACGGGTTCACTAGCTAAATAAGCATGAACACAATCTCAGAATAGATTGGTTCACACTAGCTAAATAAGCATAAACACAATCCCAGAATAGACTGGTTCACACTAGCTAAATAAGCATGAACAATCCCAGAATAGATTGGTTCACACTAGCTAAATAAGTATAAACACAATCTCAGAATAGACTGGTTCACACTAGCTAAATAAGCATGAACACAATCCCAGAATAGACTGGTTCACACTAGCTAAATAAG
>WUAP02156620.1:0-10293 GCA_015163945.2 Stichodactyla helianthus
TGCACAAAGGGATAACCTCAAGATCCACCATTTCAAATATTTTATTTTGTAATTATTTGAATAAAGTATTATTATTATTATTATATGTACAATTGTACTGTAAGGATGAAGGGCAGAGAAAGTGGATAGGATAGTGATAGAAGGTACATCTATAAAAGTAGAGGGAATTGGGAGAAGGGTATAAGGAAGAGTGATGGTCACTTACCATATTTCTCCTGCTGAATGTAGAAATACATTTTTATTGATAATGTTACTTTCATCATCAAAATCTATCAGGTGAACCTATACAATACACTTGTATTATTGATATGTCCTGTACATTATGCACCTATCAATGTTTAGCCCTGGGGGTGGGGGGTGAGCAACAAAGGGGAATTGACATAGAGGTAGAGTTAGGTAGAGTCCCTTTAATAGTACAAGTTTCTACCCTGGTGGCAAAATTTTGGGCGTGAGCTAATGATCCATTGTACCACATTACTATTGTTGGTAGGGCAGCAAGGTTTTGCATGCAGTCTAACCACCGTGCTGTGTTTTTTACAAATTATGTTTTACGTTTGAGTGGCTTAACATCACTTGATAATTTAAACATTCCTCTTAAGCAATTAGTGAGTCTTGGCAAACATCTGAAAGCTAAGTTATATTATTACTACTCTTGTTATTGGAAAGACCAGATTCAACAGAGTCATTCTTGTGGCAAATTATGCACAATCTGCCAGGTGAAGAATCAATTTGTTCTTGAGCAGTACCTTACTGAGATTAAAAATGTAAAATATCGCCAAGCTGTAACAAGATTGAGACTGTCCACTCATAGGTTACCTGTTGAGTCTGGTCGCTACAAAAAATATCATACATGTATAATGAAAGTAAATGCAAATTATGTAATTTGAGGTTGGTGATAAATATCATTATCGTTGTTCTTACAGTAAATTAGTAGAACTTAGGCAACAATTTCTAAACGACATACGTAGTGCTAATAACTCAATTTGTCTTTTTGACTAGATTTGTTCTTACCTATATATCTTTACAATGGTTGATTCATCAATAATGTGATTAGTGGGTAAATTTTGATATTAAATATTAGTGAATTACAATGGTTGTGTTTTATGTTAATGTTAATTAGTGTTTACATATTATATAATTAGTTCTTTTTTTTCTTTTTTTTTTCTTTCTTTCTTTTTTTATTTAAGCTTATTGGACTTACACTGATGTAAACTGTTAGTTTTCAATGTGCCAATAAACATATTCTATTCTATTCTAGGATCTTGCTTCTTGGGTCAGGCACTTGACAAGTACATTCTCTACAGCTGATCGAACCAGGGATCTGGACAGGGAGGGGAAATTGGACATTTGTTAGAGTCCCGGGGGTAGGGAAATTGATTCTTCCAATGTCAATTTTCCCTGGGTCTTCACCCCCAACCTGGGGCTAAATCATTACTTAATCTTCCTAATCTTATAATACATACCTGGTTTTCAAATTTGAGTGACTGTGATCCAACTAGGAATCGTATAACATCAGCCTCTGCATGTTGTGGGCACAAAGACCTAGCCTGGTGATTTATACAACGACAACAACACTGTCAGACCCTTCTCAAATATATGAAAAATGTTGACTAATATTTGCTGCTATTATGAAAAATACCAGGCCATAAATTATCATAAATACAGCTGAATTAGTCTACGGTCTAGAAGTTCAAAATAGACGAAGATAAATATTCCAACTTACATTGAATTCCAAGCCATAAATCACAGGAGAATCGTCCTCCATTTTGAATTAGTTTGTATGACCGCTAGTCCCATGTACGACAGGCGCATAGAGCAGCAAGGAACGCCTGTGCAAATCGTGCTTTGGTATTAAATATCTTATCTTACCTGCCGCTGCAAGCTTTACTTGGTTGATTTTATTTTTCTTTGGACTTCTTTTTTATTTTTTACTCGAAAATAGCCTTAAATATGTCTTCATTTGCACCCTCCACCAAGAAAGCAAAGATTTCAAACAGTGAGATCGCAAATGGGGATTATTTTCAAGGTAAAATCGAACATCTGATGCGCGCTATTCAATCATGTGATCGGCTGCTCATAGTCTCCTTATCCTTCCAGGTATACCTAAAATAGAGTTCAAACCAGATGCTGATGCTACGGATGTGTTGTGCTTCAAGCACTACAATGCTAAAGAGGTCTGTTTTAATTATGGAAAGAAAAGGTTTCCTATCACTTGGAGATATTCCTGATCAACGACGAGAAAGACCCTCAAAACATTGTTTGTGTACGTGTACGCATCGCCACGTATACGTGCAAGTTGTTTTCCTATATTATTTTAAGTTGGTGGTAAAATGTCAAGATTTTGACACACTTAAATTGCATAAATAGCTAAAATTTGAAATATTTTCTTTCTGTTGAGGTAAAAAGTAACTTATTCCGCTTTTCATTTCTACAGGTTATCAAAGGGAAGACAATGGAAGAATGGCTTAGGTTTTCAGTCTGTTACTGGCACACATTCAGGGGAACAGGTTGGTTAATGAAGCCAGTTTTAGAAGGAAAGGATTAAGAAATTGGACATTCAAAATGAGTAGGAAGTTTTTTCCAAAATTAATGAGAACATGGAATTTTTGAAATCTCTGAAACTTAATGATCTCATATTTAAGAAGAATAAATGTGCTATGTAATTTGTTTATATTTCAGGTGCAGATCCATTTGGTTTCCCTACTCTCAATCGCCCCTGGGATGATGGAACCAACAGCATGGAAAACGCCAAAAGAAGATTAAGAGTAGCATTTGAATTCTTCACTAAACTTGGTGTTCCATACTGGACTTTCCATGACAGGTATAACATGTCATGGTAACTTGAAACTTGAGGCCTCCCAGCAACTTAGCTCTCAGTGAACATGCTTCAATGTGTCAGATATTTATATGTATTCTAATATGATAAAGCATTTTGCAGTTTGACATTTCAAGTGAATAGACCTTATTCATGATAGCTGCCATGATGGCTTTCATATTGTAATGCAAATTAGCCATGCGGTCTTCCAGGGGGCAAACATTGGAAGAAAAGACTATTTTTAAACGATCGGCTTGTCCTAGAGACTATATTTTTATACCAAATATTGTTTCAAACTATTAAAAAATCTGCCTGTAGTTTTGGAACTGTTACATTTGTCCTTGGCTTGGAAAATAGAGTAAGGTCAATTTTAATAGCCATTTATTTTCTAAACTAGTCTCTAAACCAGTCCAAATTCGAGTATTTCATTTATCCACAAAATGTTAACATACATAATTACAAGAAAACTTTAAAATTATAACAATAAAGCAGCTGAAATCTCCAGATTTGAAGTTGTTTGCCCCCTCAGCAACCACATGAATAATCTGCATTACAATGTGAAAACCATCATGGCATCTATTGTGAATATAAGCTATTATTAGAGTTTTGTTGACTTTATCTCATAGGGACATTGCTCCTGAAGGTGAAACACTGGCAGAGACAAATGCTAATTTAGATGAAATCACAGACCTTGCCCTAGAATTGCAAAACAAAACAGGAGTAAAGTTACTCTGGGCAACTTGTAACTTATTTGCACATTCAAGGTGAGACAGCTGCTGTATGTAATGTTTACAACATGAGCAGCCATGTTATATCAGATTTACAACAGGAGCTGAAGACAAGTGATTGTAAAGCTGATACAACATGGATGCAAATGTTGTAAACTACTTAAACAATGTCTAGGTGTATGTTCTAATGGTCTACTGATTTTTGTTTTTGAAATGAACCAAGTTTGGCTGAGAAAATCCAAGTTAAATTTATGCAAATGAAGATGATTTTGTATCTGAATTACAACCTCCTCCATGGTCAATGATTTCTATTGTTTTTACTTCATTAATTATTCATGAGTGCTTTAAGATATAATAGTACAACTCATATAAGTACATAGACATATATTTTCAATATCAAACTACAGGAGAAAGAGTATTTTCCCCAATGTCCAATCACTGAGAAGTGAGTGAGAAAAACAAGGCCCAGCCAAGTTTTTTAATCAACTTCAAGTTGTTTAGATAGAGGAAGAAACACTCTTTCAAGTGTTATATATGACTTATCAAAATATGTATAGTTCATACAGAAAATCAAAGGCAAAATTAAGTTAAACAAATGTACCACCATCATGGTAGGGATTAACTTTGTTTTCCCCTCATGAATTAATCATAAATCTGGATATGTAATCCTATAAAATTTTCTCTTAGAATTATGAATGTTTTGAGAAGCTAGATCAGACACTGGAAAGACTGTTTCATTCTCTATCCAAACACCTTACAGTCTGTTTAAAAACTGGGCTGCACCTTGTTTTTTTTTTCAACCCACTTCTTGGTGTTTGGATATCAACTGAAACACTGTTTCTTCATTGTGTTTGATATATTACATCAACTAGTGTTTAAAATAGTGTTTAAAATATTTGACAATAGAACTGTTAATGTCATGTCAATTTTAGATACATGAATGGAGCTGCCACAAACCCAGATGCTCATGTCTTTGCATATGCTGCTGCACAAGTAAAGAAAGGTCTTGAGATTGCAAAGAAACTAGGAGCTGTCAACTTTGGTGAGGAACTCTAAGTTTCATATATGATTGACACACTCATAGTTTCGTGGTTATCAACAAAATTCATTGTTGATTTATTGATTTTTTTTTTCTATCTTCAGTGTTTTGGGGAGGAAGAGAAGGATACCACACTTTGCTCAATACTGATGTCAAACGTGAACTGGATCACATGGCCAACTTTTTTCGCATGGTGTTAGGTCTGTAAAGCAAAATGCTTATCCCACTTATTTTAGGTCCAAGAATTTATATCCTAATATTAACAAAACAAAAGAAAAAGTATTTATAATACCACAGCTAATAAGTATGACACAGGAGTGGATCTAGGATGCAGTGGGGGTGACTTTCAAGACTGTGTACACACTTTGGGCCAGAAACCACATGAAACCCCAAAAATGCGCAAAAGACACCCGAAATGTGGAAAAAAACATGCATTGCATAATAACAGCAGGGCTTGAAATAAATCAAGCATCAAACGATGTCAAAATCAAACATCAACACTAAATTGATTTTTGAGTTTTGAGTGATAACATACATATTCATAATGGGAGGTTCCTACAAAAAAGGGGTGACTAGCCACCCTCTTCACCACCTCTGGATCCGCCCCTGATGACAATTTCGATTCTCTTTCTTTTGTTAGTTTACAAGAAGAAGATTGGTTTTACTGGACAGCTGCTTATTGAGCCCAAACCCAAAGAACCAACCAAGCACCAGTATGATTATGGTGAGCTAAAATGAGCTGTAATGTCGTTGTGCTTAGAACTCCTGTAGGTCTAACCAACACCCAATAGGATTAAGACTATACGATAACGGGAATTCTCGTGCCGTGATAGAGCCGTTTTCTTTTGTTAGAACTATGTTCTTTCTCTACAAACCTGTTATTTAACGTATACAGTCCTTCGGCATTGCCACACTACAACTGTCCTATTGTCCTTCACGTTCATATGCATTCAACGAAAAATGTTCTTTATTCCAACTGATCTAAATCATAGTCATTATTGAAAAGCAAACGCTTATCAAATAGTGTAACTAGTAACGAAGCTCCATTGTTTTTTTAACTTCATTAATTGTAGATGCTCAAACTGTTATTGGTTTTCTGAAGACTTACGGTTTGGACAACGATTTCAAGGTAACTTTTCTCGTCCAGAAGAACGAATCCAAAAAGACTTCGTGTTGCAGGACTATCTTGAATCATGAATGTCAAATATCCCTTCATGCATATCAACTATTCAATTTTATCATTTCCACCACAGTTGAACATCGAACCGAATCACACAACATTAGCTGGTCACAGTTATGAGCATGATGTGGTCGTCGCTTCCAAGTAAGCAATATGTGTATTTTGCAGTGCTTATGTTTGAGAGTAAACAAAGAAAAAAGGGTCCAATGCTGACCCTGAGGGACACCACATTTATCAAATCCTTTTGTTTTGTTCCTGATAGATATGGTTTGCTTGGGTCTATCGATTCCAATACTGGATCACCTGATCTTGGATGGGACACTGACCAGTTTCCAATGGACATCAAGAACTGCACACTTGTCATGAAGGTCCTTATGGCCCAGACATAACTTTATACGGGGAAAATGCTATGATTTAGAGTTAATAATTTTACTCGAACTGTTTTTCCCGAAAGTTGTAATTGGTGTGCTTTTTATTTTGTTTAGGCTGTAATCGAACAAAATGGACTCGCTCCTGGTGGCTTGAATTTTGATTGTAAAGTTCGACGAGAATCTACCGACGTTGATGACATGTTTATCGCTCACGTTGGTGAGTTAATCCGTGACAATGAAGTGATGTAGCGGGATTCCATTTCGATGAAATGTGATTGATTTTTGTTATAACAGGAGCAATGGATGCCTTTGCTCGAGGTCTTAAGTCGGCCGTCAAGTTAATCGAGGAAGGCAAGCTAAGCTCACTTGTAAAGGTAAAGAAATCCAATACACTTTTTTTAAAATTAATATATAAACATCAACAATAACAGCAGAATCTGTTTTTAATGTCGCTGTTAGGAACGTTACTCGTCATTTGATAAGGACATTGGAGTCAAGATTGAGAAAGGTTTGACGTCACTGGAAGAGCTGGAGGTAGGTACAGACATTCACATGTGACGTCACTGATTATTGTCATTTACTTAAACTGTGTTTGTTTGTTTTCTTAAGAATTACATCATGGAGAAGGGAGACCCAGAAATGACTTCAGGGAAGCAAGAAAAATGCGAAGCAATCTTGAACCACTATGTCTAAACTGAACAGCGGATTTAATCGCATCGCCGGTAGATGTAGATAATGAAGTTCGATTTTACTGTATTTGTGTAGATATGATTGACATTGACGTTTAGGACAGACGAGGACCATGCTCAATGTGTCGACATGCACGCTTGAACTAAAGACTGAGGTATATTATAATCAGTATCATAGAAAGTAGACGAAGGAATGAAGAAACTCAAATCAAGCATTATCTATTGATGTAGTCAAGTCTATGTATCAGTGTTGGGTTTCAAATGCCCATGAACTGTTTTGAGTTACCTCAGTCTGTAGAGGCCACTGCACACATCGAGATTTTCACGCTACTGCCCTAGGCGTATGCTCACTCACGTGATTAAAATGTGAGCAGAAAGTGTCGTTCGATATCATGGTGTGAATACACCAAATTGAAAAAGTTGTCGGGTTCTAAAGGTTAAATCATGGAAGGTAACACCGAGGTCTGGGTAAATAGTACATAAAACCTATATAACATTGGTGCAGCTCTCGAACTGCTTTCTTAGAGAATTCAAAGCAATATTCGAGAGTTACAACAATTAACTTGAAGTTCTACGCATATCATAGGCCTTATTAACTGTTTACCCATAACCCCTTTCAGTCTTACCTTCTCAGATATACCCGACAACGTATTTTCAATTTGGTGTATCCACAGAGTAAATAGTATCAGAGTGTTAGCCAGTTTTTAAATGAGTTAGCTGTTACTGAGGTCCGAGTGTTTTTCTACTGAGGCGTGAATGTGGTGTAGTGGATATAAGTGTTTTTCCTGTAATTTGTTTTTATGATCATTTATGTGATCTAGTAGTGTTTTTAGTACTTTTATCTCATTTCCTGTCCGTTTGTTTGGGGATTTATTCGTTTTATTCCAATAATCTTTTTAAATTCTGCTTTGAAGGTGCGGTTAGTGGCATTATAGATAAATGGATTGACAGCGCTTGATACTGCACCCATGAATGTGTAGAATACATATACTTCCCTGGGAAGAGCCGTGAAAATCGATAAACAATCAATCAAAGGAATCTGCATATAGCAAAGTAGAAAAGCAAGGATGATGGCGAAAAGTCCTTTGGTAGCTTTGATTTCTGTCATGTTTACGGAGGTGCTCAGGTTTGCAACTTGAGCTTGATGGTGTAGGATCTTTTTTCGAACTTTCAGATAACAAAAGCCGATAACAACAAAAGGGAGGGTAAACCAAAAGAAAACAACTAGTGTTGTCTTCAAAACCATGCCAGGACTCACCAATTTCACAAGCTCAGCGGAGCAGAAAAGCTTTCCGGGATGAAAATAGAAGATGTTACCCAAGGCAAAAAGAGTCCCAGTTACACTAAATACAGGTGCTCCAACCAAAGACATCAAAGTCCTTCTTGGAGTGAAGAAAATGCTGTATTTATGAGGCTTTACAAGCCTCACATATCTGTTAATCGAGATAAGAAGCATAATAAAGACATTCGAGAGACCAAGTACGGGTACAAGAAAGCCTTGTGTCTGACAAACTGTATAACCATACAACCATCTGCCCTCTAGTATAACGCCAAGGGTTAGGGGCATAGTTAATGTAGACATTGCCAAATCTAAAAACGCTAAACTTAGGATATAATAGTTACTAGCAATACGAAGTCGTGGTTGCCTGCGAAAGGCTATAACGATCAGAGAATTTCCTGTGATTGCTACTGCAATAACGAGAGAAAGAACAAGAAATTCCACGGATGTAGTTATCATTCCTCTCTTTTCCAGACTCAACACCAAACGGTAGATGTCCTTTTTCCTTGACAGATCTGTAATATTTTGGTTGCTGTCTGATAACATTTTCACAACGATATTTTCATTGATTCCCTATAGTTTAGTTAGCAACGCAGCACTTGGATTATTCCTTGTTATGTTCAATTCTTATGTTGATGTTTTCCATTTCAAAGTTGGGTGTTATGTTAAAAAGCAGTTGTTTTATGCAGACTCGCGCACCTGTCGCACTTGGATGAAAAGAAACTTGCTTGTTTATTCAGTAATATTATTCACACGGATAAACTGTAGATCAAAAAATTATCGATTACGTTATTGTTTGTTTGTTTGTTTTTTCGGTAGACGCGCGTACCATATTTATACATCAGACTCAATGGCAGTTTCTTGATAACTGTGCTCATATATTCAGTGACAGGTATCAAGTCTAACTTGGCCTTATACCCCGCGTTATACTGAATACAATCTTCAAATTTGGCTCGGGCACTTAAAAACGTAAGGTGTGGATATAGTGGTGCTTAAAGTACTGCCATTATATACTATTTTGTGCTTGTTATTGACAGTAACTCTTGACCCATGATCAACTGCTGTCGATATGAAATAAGTTTAAAAACCAATATATTTTAATTTTCATAAAACTCAAAGTCATTTGCTCTAAGTGCAACACAAAAGTTAATTCATTCTGACATCTTTGATCGTCTTTCTTCTTTTTTTTTTTTTTTACCTCCTCCTTACAATAAATTAACACTTCATATTTTCCCAAAATACAAGTATTGCACATCACTATATATATATCATAATCAATTGCCACTAGAAAACGTTCTGAAATATGACTCGAAAGATAATTGAAGTGCGTATATTTCCGCAGACCCTTGATACCTTTCTTCATTTCATTTCACTTCACTGCTGTTGTGAGTAGAGAGTTTTTGTTGGATCTCTTCCTTGATTCGAGGGTTTGTTCCCCAGTTTTCCTTCCTTCGCAAAACCCAGTTAGCCGTGCCCTGACTTAGATCAGCGTAGAGGTTTCAAGGGTTGGTAAGACTGAGGCTCCTGAAGTCGGGAGGAAGGGAGGGAATGCCAATCCCATTTCCCACCCCAAATTTGTACAAATCCCACTTTCTAGCATCCAAATCCCGAACTAAGTAAATTAATCGAGCCTTGACTGCAAGTCTGATACATTTTTCTTTTCCCATTTTCTAAATCCCATTTTGTCCGGAGCAAAAACAGGCAAATCCAAATTCTCTGTACCCCTTGAAGATATTCATAAAATTGATGTTCGTTTTGTACCAATTATTCCTAACAGTATGAAAAGTGTCGGCCTTATTATGGTTACTAGCGCCGGACCGTTTTCTCTTGTGATCATATATTTTCTATCTTTGATACTGATACCCTTTGCTCAATTTCTGAAAAAATATTTTAAATCTATTTTAGAATTGTGTTGGCGTTTATAGACTTCAAACAGTGTCATTTATCAAGTATCAAGCGAGATGTCCGTGGTTCGATCCTCAGTGACCTCACACGTACACTTGTTCCGACTTCTCTCTATAATCCGTGTAGCTTTAACTTAATTTAAATACCCTTATTTCATAGTTAACACGGTTTTCTTTGTTATTCATCGGGATGTATCTAGTTATTGACCCAGGATGTAACTAGTTACATCCCTTGAATTTGTAATGAGGAGTTCATTACAAACTCAACGTATCCGAGGCAGGATTGCG
>WUAP02156631.1:0-10293 GCA_015163945.2 Stichodactyla helianthus
AAATATCAAAAACCCTCGGCTACGCCTCGGGTTTTTATATTTGATAAAACACTGCTGCTCGTTTTTTAAATACTACTAATAGAGTCTAGAGGGCACGCTTGAGCTGGTTTAACTGTAAAGGCTTGTATTTTGTATTTGATGCCAATATTAAAGACTTTTACACTTTACTCTTGGCAACAACGAAGGGTTATATTCAGTAGGCTATAGCTTTTCGAAGGTTGCTTTGGTGCTAAAACTTTGTGATGTAGTTAAGCCGCACTTGTTACCAAAAGGTATTGGAATTTTTACATCAGGCCCTGATGTGGTTAGTGCCTGGAATTCTTCACAAAAACTCGTTGCCAGCGCACAAAAACCTGTCATATATTTTCAATTAATTTTGATGATGAAATCCTTCTAATAAATAGCAATTTCATTCAGTAATATAAATACATTGATTTTGTGACTAAACACCACCCCAAAAGTCACCAGTTTATCTGCTAATGTATTTGATGAGTTTCCAACTTATTCATCTTAATTGATTTTGCCAAAAATTCCCCAAAATTTCCCGTTATCTTCAAGCGCGGCTTATCATGTTAAACTAGTGAACGGTGCATTAGATTTATAAAAATAGGATTTACATCGGGCAAAATGTATCAGTCTATCAGTCGTGGTTACCGACAAACATATCGCACGAAGTCAAACCGCCAGGTAGATAAACTATCCGATAAGATTCGAGAAAATCATTCATGAATGCCGGGCTTCTGTGTGCGGCACGTTGGGTTAGTGGGTCGCTACTGGGGTTAGTGAATCGATACGATACTACTGAGAAACTTTAGCAGACTATTTGACTACCAGCAACGTAGGGTTTGATATTGAAGAGTCTGAGAAAATGACGTGCATTCTTAAGCATACAGGCTAGCCACTAGAAAATGTTATTTGAAGATTCGGAATTCTGTATCGTCTACTTTTTTAACTAGATAGCCGAAAAGACATGAATTTCATATATTTTGGTTGTTCATTCAATGAACAAAAGAGCAGTCAGTCGTTTAGAATTCAACAGCGTTAAAAACTAAACGACTGAGATATCATTTTCGAATACTTTGCAATTTCCAAAACTTATTCCAAATTTCCAAATTCATTGTTTCTTATCTAAAATGAGGTTTGGCAATATGATTCGAAGAAAATAATCAAAGGAGTTTTTCCTTCCAATAATTTGTTTTGAAAACTTAGTAAATATAAAATGGCGGTCTTCGAGGTTTGACGGCGCTGACACCATTTGATATAATTCATGTCTATTTTGCCTTAAAATCAGGTTCCTGAGTTTGAAACTTATAGAATACTCGTACTGGAAATAAAAGTCTACTTACCACGGTGTAAATTTGATAGTTGTGTTGCACTCAGCTCATCAAACAGTTCATTGGAATTTCCTAGCACAATTTTTGTAAATCAGAACTGGCGAACAGCTAGCTGAGGCTGCTGTGGTAAACTCTTCACTTGACTCACTTCACACGCGGCTATATAAACACGACTTAACCAAGCTCTACGGAAATTGAACTGGCGTGGAAATTACAAACTGCTTCTTTAAGACAATAATATTTGGCTTTTGAGGGAAAATAATCAAGCAGGCATTTAACTTAAAAACTAATTAGTGATTTCCCAAGGCGCCATAATCTGATTGTTTAGTATATCTACAATGGCCACATCTGTGACAGGTGGAAGGAGAAAAAGAACCAAAAGAGGCTGCTCTCATGCGGTGATGTATGTTTAGAAATCCACAGGAATATCAAACGAATCTGATTTATTATATTTTAATGGTTATTTAGAGCAATTTGACCCTGGAGAAAATGTTTACGAGCTTGCCCCAACAATGTATCCACAAATATGTACGACGTTGTTAATTTTGGCAAAACAAGAAAAAAAACAGTGATTTTGCTGTGAATTGCCTATCTCTTGGTCTAATTAGACACGGATTGTTTAAGAAGGAAGTCGCGAAACCTTGACGCAATTTGGTAATTCATTTGAGAAAACTATAAGTATTTCCTAATGATATATTTATTTGTTTAAAATATACCTTGTCAGATAGTTTCGATGTTTAAGGATAAGATTCACCAGAACTGGCTTCATATTCATATATTTTAGCCTGGAATCCCGACTTTGTCAGGAAGGAGTCTTTAACCGAGGCAAAAGCTAAAAGCGACGGCGCCAACGAGAACGATTTTGCTTAACCGTTTTGTCGTTGTTAATTAACCTTAATATTGGATCATATAAACAACTGCAAAATAAGTAAAACAAGCTTTTTCTTATTTTCATAGATAAGTTTAGTATCTAAAGACATTTTTCGTGCTATAAGTATTGAAGTATTTTCAACAACATTTCTTTACACAGGATTGGTTAAAATTAAAGCCCTGTATCGATGTTTTCAATATGTTTTACTGCTCCAGACTAACTTCCCTTGCAATAAAATGAACTACAAAACCCGACTAAGACTGTTGTATCGGCTTTTCATTCTTAGTTATTTTCGTGATTAAATAATACGAAGTTAAGTGAGATTCATTAAGGATGTCACCAAACTAATAGGATTTTCTGGGTTTATTAAAAACGTTTCATTCGCCGTCGAGAAAAAAGTGAAATATTTTGAAGTTCATTGAAATCAATAAATAAATAATGCAACGAATTGAGAGATAAATAAATAAAAATACAATTATATGTGGGGTCATAAGATTTTCAGGGATAAAGGTAGGTTCCTCAGGGTGCATTGTAAAGTTTAAAACAATACGCCAACTGAACCAGAACGGTGGCGAGAAAAAATACGTCAATAAATTCCAAAGTAAAATGAAAGTTTCAAAAAAAATTTGGAAAGAAAAAGAGCATAAGATGTGCTAATTAAGCCATGAGAAAGTAAGAAGCATCCTTTCTGGAGAGCAACCCCTTAAGCAATATTCAGATAGTTGTGGCATGCGCTAGTTGGGGCTGATTTCCGTCTTCTTGAGACAGAATCTCTTCAGTTATTATCATCAAACTTGGATTTTTTAACCAAGTTAGTTTATTCACGATGGAAATTCTTTGATTGTGTCATAATTTTTAGCTAACACTAAATTATCCCGATGCACTTTTTTAATTGAATCACTTTTTTGAAGAATCAACGCCAAATACCTTTTAAGGATTTAGTGCTCTATAGATTTTGTACATCGTATGCAGAAAAATATAAAAATATAAAAATTCAATATACGGTTTTTAGGAACTTGCAGTTAGAACAGCTTAGGTTGTATGATATTGCCTTAGTAAATGTAGATTATAATGACGAGAAAACCCTTGAAGCTTTAGATAGGGCAAGATACTAACACTAGATAGTCTCTAAATGTACCAAATTACCTCGAGATAAATAGGGATAACCTGAAGAAAAGACTCGTTTTAAGAAGAATGAAAAAGGAGAGTCGGTTGGATTTAATTCATGGACTTGGTTCGGTATCTGCCACATATCAGAGAATGCTACTTAGTAATGAAAGAAATCCTCATGAAAAAAAAGTAGTATTATCTTCGATGTTACAGGTGAACAGAAATAAACTCTCATACCCATGATTTTATGAAACACGTATCTGCATAACTAGTAAACGAATAAATATATGAAGGAATAAATGAATGAAATGAAAATGGGAGACGAAGGCAGAGAGAGAGAGGGGGGGGGATATTTAAATATTTTTGCAAAGGTTCCAAAAATTAAATAAATGAAGAAATAAATTCCAAAATTAGTGTCATCGAGGAATAATTGTGGATAAGAAAGAAATTATGATTGAGAAATTTAGGAAGGATGAGGATTGAGAGGGGAGGTTGAAGAGAGGAAGCGTGCGGACTAGCCGGCTTTGATCCGTATCGATAATCCAAATTCAATCATCTTGAAGTACAGACAGATAAGACCTCGTTGACATTTCAATCACTGAGGTATTCGGAAATCTTCAAATGTCTTTGGCGGCAGCTGAAATGAAAGTCCGCCAGCTTCGTTTTAACGACAATCTTCAATCCCTTTAAGAGCAAAACTTTCGTAATTGGAGCCATTGAGAGACACTACAATTCACAGGATTCCAGAGATTTCCAGTGACAGATAAAGAGAACCCAAGTGAGGATCAGAAGACCGGAATAAATGAAGAAAAATGAAGAGGAAGATCCGAGATGTTTTCACGACAAAGATAATAACAGGAAAGCCAACAAGGTAACCACTGGTTTATTTGACATTATTTGGTGATATTTTCGATAAAAAATGATGTATTTTTATTCATAGTATAAGTGGTTAAGATTCAAAAGTCATGGTTTTAAATAGTTTAGTGTAAACAGCAATTTTATACTTCAGCCTTCGTGTGTAGAAGCACAGTTGGAAGTCAGTTGTATACAAGAAAGATAAGATCCGTATCTTAACTATGAGCATGCGCATACGCAGTAACCACTTTCCTGTTCTTGGTCAGTAAGGATAGAGCAAAGTCATTCCCTTTAAAGAATTTTAATCTTGCTTTAAAACCTTCCCTTAATTTTTGTAACCTATTCTGTTGGCACTAAGGTTGTGTTTATGTCTGCTCTTGCTTCTGTCTCCTGTACTTCTGACAATTCTCAAAATATATCAGCTGATGTTTCAAAATAAAATAAACCAAAAGGAAACAAAAAGGAAAGACAAGGAATACAGAAAAGTGAGAAACAAGAGGAAGAAGACTGATTAAAAAGAAGAGAGAAAAAGAAAGAAAAGGCAAATTGTAGCAAAACTAGTCTAGTGTTAACGTAACAAACATGCCAAGATTTTATGACATATTTGCTGAGTTGCATTCAAGTTTACCAAAAATACAGACTGTTCATTTTACAAATCAACGACTGGTAACCCCTTTCGAACCACCCCCTCCCCCTCCTCGTTCACAAAAATTAAAACCACTTCTCGCTTTTCTTCCGGATTCACACCTCTTCTCAACTCAAACAAAATTTTCATTCCCCGTACACCTTTTTTTGCCTCTCTAACATAAAAGCTTCCTCCTATCCAGTCTATCCAGCCCACTCGTCGCCTTTTAACCCGCTCTCTCGCTCTCTCCTTCGCTGACTAAATCGTCCCAAAGCTAGCTTGTGAAATTGTGCTATGAATATGAGACAAGAAATATTTGATAATGTGTCAGACTGAAGTTAACAATTCCTCACTGAATGGATCACAAATTTTATGGCCTCTTCCGAAGAGCTTCCTGTAGCGTAGCGCCTCTCAGTTCGCACGTACTGGATTTACAGGGACCGGACGCGCTCGGTGCAAAGCCTCCTTCACCAGGATACCTCCTGAAGGACATGTTAATTAATTTGAACATTTATAAGACGTGGTGGGTTTATCCTTTTCAATTTGATATATCTAATACCAAGAGATTCTTAAACCAATATTGAATGTTGAATTGATAGCTACGGATTTTTTAAGGAAAAATTTGTGAGAAGATCAAGGCACAACTCTGAACTTCTTGTGGAGGAATTACAAGTATTAATCTTTCTGTTTCAGTCAACCTGTTAGTGAAAAAGAGCGAGCATTTCAAGTGATTTTTGCGAGCCGATGGTCGCATATGAAGAGATTTTTTCAACGCCTTTACAATGGTAAAATAGGAAGTCTTCTCGAGGAGGTTGGAATTCTTTGCACTTTTAATATACTTTATGAACCGACGGTTTGATTTGGGCATGGTTTGGTTTTGGCAAAGAAACAGGCAACGTTGAAAAGCAATAAAATGGTCCGAGCATGATTGTAGACGGGATATGGTCAACAATCGAAGGAACTTGTTTGATAAAATAAAACGAATTCGAAAACATCATTTGTTATGGAAATAAATATAGTGTAATAAACATCCGGTTCCATATGAAACTAGTGACCAGAATAATGAATGATAAAATGTTGTATCTTCAAAATAAAGAATAAAAGCATTGTCCACTGAGAGAATTAAAGTTTGGGAGGAAAATTGTAAATACATAATGATGTCTTGACAAAAATAGTTCTGTTTGCGGTGCAGAATCCATAAAGTGATTTTGAGACTAAAACGAATCGAAGTATCGACTAAAACGTCGTATTGACTTGACTGGAATCATTTACTTCATGACGTTACATATGATGCATTGACGTTGCTATAATGTGAAGGATTGGTGAACGCCGGCAACTGCAGAATTTATAGTAAAATTTCTCGATGTCGATTTGACTTCAACTGATATGCTGTGTCATGAACATATACACCAAATTGATAAAACGTCGGGATCAAAAGGTTAAATGATCGAAGGTGGGACTGAAACTGTTTAATATATTAAAGCCCCCTATTATGCGTAGGGCATTGTTACTCGAAGAATTTTGATAACAATGCCCTGCGCATTTTATGTGCCTGAGTAATTGTTTACCCAGAATCCCCCTTGGTCTCACCTTCGATCATTTAAACTTTTTATCCCGACGTCTTCCCCCCCCCCAATTTGGTGTAAAGGATATGTAGACATGGTAGATGGTGTGTTAGAAGCTAAGATCGAAAGCGGTTCTGGGAAAAATGTTTTTCAGAGATAACAGCATCTCTTAGATATCGTAGCCACGTTTAAACGGCTTTAGTGAAAAAGAATAGACTTTTCCCGAATTCCCTTGGATGATCACGAAACACTGGTTTCAAGTAAAGGTTGGCCTTGATAAATAAAAGAATCAAGTTCAGTCTTGACTTGAAACCATTGTTTCGTGATCATCCAAGCCAATTCGGAAAAGATAGACTATGCAAAACGTAAATTTCGAAGAAGTGAACCATACAAGAATTTATATAATAGGCCTTTCCCAAGATATGGTTGAGTGAGTCCTGTACTTGCCAAAGCCTCGATTTCATTACCATAGAAGTTTCTTCTTGGTGTTATGGTGTAAATTATATATTGTTTAATCAACAACTCTTCTTTGCTTTATTGTTTAATCATCCCGAAGTTCATTGTATCAGATTAGTACATAGCTCAGTGCACGATGGTACGTACTGAAATCGAGGCTTTGGCAAGTACAGGATTCACTCAACCATATCTTGGGAAAGGCCTATTACATTTTACCTATATCTTTTCCGTGCCATCATCTGGTTACCCAGAATCCTCTTCGGCCTTCGCAGCTTCTACGTAGCATCATATGGAACACGATGATTGATTCTTATGAATGATGGCTTTCTTATTGTAATGCTAATTGGCCATGAAGTCTTCCAAGGGACAAAAATTAAGAACAACTATTTTTACAAAAATCGGCAAATTCAGGTCAGTGTTTTTTTTTTATTTTTTATTTTTTATTTTTTATTATTTTATTTTTTTATTTTTTATTTTTTAATTTTGTATTGACAAATATTACCAAAATATGAAACTGGTATGTTATGGGGGCAGGTGAAATCGATTTTAAGTTTTTTGCACACTCGGAAACCACGTGACTTAGCATCACAATGAGACAAACATGGCGGCTATCGTGAATATGGACAGTTGCCCCTTTTATTATGACGTCACGGCTTGTTTATGAGGGGGACAAAATCGTCTACAGCAATAGAAATTTGAACAAAAGCTACTCTGCTAAAAAAGGCTATTCAAATATAAGATAGCCTGCGTAGCAAGCGTTTCTTTTTTGGGGAAGGGAGAAAAGTCGTTTTGGGTTACCTGTGTAACAGCTTTTCTCCCTTCCCCTGGTGATTACTGCGATTTTCAGTATTCTGCGAACTCATACATTTCAATGGCTTGTGGTTTTTCGCTGCTGTCAATCAAAAATAATCAGGTTTTATATTTTTGACTGGCGGCATTGAACGGGCAGCTCGCAATAACCGAGTTCCGGCATATTGAGAAACGCAGTAATACACAAGTATTTTCTACGCTCCACAAAACACGAGGACGATCGCAGGCAATTGTCCATTTTCACGATAGTCGCCATGTCTGTTGTCTCGTTGTATTGCGGTTTCTAAGGGGGCAAATAACTTAGATAGATACTAGAAACTTTATTAATGTGTCAAAGAACATCTATAGCTGAGGGAAAACCCTCTACTAATAGGGGACAATATAGTAATAAAATAAAATTCTTAAAATATGCAATATATATTAATTAAATACTAAATTAATTCTTAATTGTAAAATATAAATTTTCTAATATACGATATAAAGCAATAAAAATCCTAATCTAAAATCACTTAGTGTAAGTTGCCCGATGATTGCATGTAGCATGAAACTCTGTTGCAACAAATAAATCTTCTGGGATCATCCATTGTTTGATCATCATATATATATATATATACCTATATACCTATATATATATACACAGCCTTTTGCAAAAATTATGGCCGCTTTCAATATATATACATATATATCAAATAAGTATTAGAAACTATGGTATGGCTTCAATGATATTTTTTTCTAGTAGTTTACCATCAAGACTATTGGATGAAAATATCAGCCAAGACAAACAGTACTTTCTAATATTTATTTAATATACATTTATATATATTGAAAGCGGCCATAATTTTTGCAAAAGGCTGTATATATATATATATATATATATATATAGGTTGAATAGAAGATTGGTATGTTGTTCAACAATGGTTCCCAGTAGCAGGATCCTCCAGGATTCCAAGTCTGCACTTCGTAGATTTGTATGAAGAATAAAGTGAAGAAGGCAGGCAACTTCTAAAGTCCTTTTGAAAATTCAATAAACGTCGACCTTCGGTCTTCTTCCGTAAAAATAAAATAAAAGATACATAAAAAACTTATAAAAGATTGTACACAGGGTGGAAGTAAGAGACAAATGACACTAAAATGGTAAGATCTATATAAAGTAAATATGAACAATAAGTAATATAGATAAAGAAAATGAAAGGAATTAAACAAATTATTATGAAGAAGTAAAGTTAATTCTAAACGTTGTGTTGAATACAAAAGGTATTTAACACACCAAGGTTATAATTCTAATCTAGTAGATCAACAGTTCGGAAAAGCTCTCGAAATCAAGCGGAGCGATATTTTTTCATCTAAAGAAAGAAACAAAAAGAAAGTCTTTCCACTGGTAGTAGATTATAACCCAAGGTATCATTAAGAAACATTCACATCTACTTAATTCCCAATTTTTAAGAGAATTTTTTCCGAACAAATCAATCATGCCGGCATATAGGAGAACCAAAAACCTTAAGGAACTTCTGGCACCATCTGGAATGAAATCCGAAAAGAGGTCTGTCATTTCAGGTTGTTCCAAGTGTTCTAAGAGATGTGACCTTTGCAAAAACTATTTTATAGAATCTGATTCATTTCAGAGTTTTTCCACAGGTCGCATTTATAAAATTAAAGAATCTCTTAGCTGTAACTCTAAAAATGTTATTTATTTAGTTTCCTGCACAAAATGCAAATTACAGTATGTATGTTCTACCTCGAATGAGTTTAAGGTTAGATTTCGTAATCACAAGTCCTCCATGCGTAATAACAAATGAACTTGTGAAGTAGCCACACACTTTAATAGTAGTGAACATTCTTTAGGTGATTTCCAATTCATTTGCATTGAAAAAATTAACGGCTCAATTTCGAATACTGACAATAAGCTTCTAACTAGAGAAGCGTATTGGGCAGTTCAACTACATACGTTACGCCCATATGGTTTAAACAAAAGGCAAGAATTTAGATCTAAGAATAGAATTAACTTTACTTCTTCATAATAATTTGTTTAATTCCTTTCATTTTCTTCGTATCTATATTAGCGGAGCTCCCGTGCGGGCCAGCAGAGCCCCATACTTTAGAAAAAATGGTAACCCATCGAGTAGATTTTTCATGGCTTGAGTATACGTCACGTCCGTACGTCCGTACGTACATACGTACGTCCGTGCCCATCGCGATGCTGATTGGCTGATTGCTCTTTGGCGGGAACGTTTTTCATCAATCGTTTTTGGATCGGGAAGCCTGTGAGAGACGACCTCGCAGAATGTAACTTACGAATCTTTTTGAGTAGTGTCTCCTATAGTGGGCATTCAGGTATGTGCGCGCATCAGGTCATTCAGCTCTTTCGAAAGAGCTGCGAACAGCTGCGATCCTTACCAAGCAAATTATGTAAATAGCTTAATTTAAATAAAGCGCGCGCTCGCTGCATGCTGGTAAATATGGGAATACTTGGAATGCTCTTTAACGGTCTTTAATCGGCAGTACGTGATCGGATCCCCATAGCTGACTACAAACCATTTTGGCTACCATCAAAAAACGCACCCCCTCTTTAAAAAAGCTGGATCCGCCGCTGAAGTTGTTGTTTTGTTTTTGATGTTTTTCCGTACAAGCAAAAACTAGTAAAACGGAGAAATCTTGAGATGTTATGGA